>CATIWR010085841.1:0-33673 GCA_949677035.1 Omphalea diandra | reverse complement strand
TGCCAGCAAGATCTAAAAATGTCTTGAAAGCAGATAATTGGAGTTGAATCTCAATGGCTGAGTTGTGACTCACTCTATCCCTATTCCCCTGGCAACGGGAATGGAAACCTATACATTTCAAAGCCCATTCAGTAAACTTTTCAACCTTGGCACCAGCTTCAGCCTTCAAGGCCTCATCGCCATTGCATTCCTGGAGACGCTCATGCAACCTGATAAAAAAAAATACAAAATAAAATAGTAACACATTAATACATGCTAAAATTCAAAGTATCATTCAGGATGCACCATCAACAACAGCTAATATATGCAGTTTTATCTTTTACTCCAGCTATTGACTGAAAAAATCCAGAATTTTGGATTCCATATCAAGTATGCCAATTCTGCTTTTCTTTTTCGGCATCAATTATGTATACTTTCTTAAACATTGATATCAATTACAACCAGTTTAGAGAGGGGTACAGAAGCACCTTAATTGTTGACTTATTCTATGCATAAAATTTCAAAAATGCTAACATATTAGATTCCTATAGTATTTAAAATGATTAAAATACCACAAAAAAGAGAGCTGTTTTCACCTTTCTCTTGTGTTATACATTGCTGTCTTTTTATATATTTTATGTACAAAATACAATCCAATCAACATTTGGCCATAATTGGCAATAATTAACACCTTTTGAAGTAGATATATTATTGATATAAAGAAAAAAAATACCATTGTTGATACTTGGACCAAAGTATGGAATTTTTACGTCATTATCCCTTTTTAGTTTTCAACATTTTACAGGGGAAAAGAAGAGAGTTCTCATTTCTTGAAGGGCATAAAAACTCCAAAACCTTTCTATGCAAGAGGATCTTAATTTATACCAGAGAATACTATATATACTATTGGCTGTAAGCCTGTAACTTATGTATAACAACATGGCCACATAATTTCTTCTGAAAGCATACAGGTTGATTTAAAGCACATAATAGCCACTCTTTTCTCAATAATTTAAGGAAAACCTAAATAATATACTTGATAAATATGTCAAACCATAGAAAATCAACCAAAACCAGCAAAAAATTTTAAAAAAAGGTATAAAAGAAAGATGAAATTACAAACATTTTGCCTATGTACATGGAGAGCAAACACACTAATAAAGTTGAAGATACCATGAAGCAATTTTCATTCTCTAAGAAATCCCCTTTCATAAATTTGACAAATTATTACATTAAAAAAAAACCTCAATTTTTTTAGAAAAAATCGTTATTCCAACTTATTTGTTTCTTCACCAAGATAAGATCTTTACTAGGAGTTGTTCTTATCCTATATGAGCATGTTGCACATAAACATCTGAAAAGAAAATAGTGATTTTTAATTAACTATAATACCATGGCATGCAAAGTATGATGCACAACACATGCACCTTCCCAGTGTACAGGTTGCATATAATGCAGATATGATGCAAATATATACTATGTTGATTAAAGCAAGATGTCAGCCATGACATGTAGGAAAGGTGAATTGGAGAAGTGCAACAAGAATCCTATATAATCTCCAAATGCTAGTTGAGCTGAAGGGGAAGTTCTTAAAAACCAGAATTCAACTAAATATTATGTATATTGAGTCCTGGGCAGTAAAATACGTGCACAGAAAATCAGTTTCACATATATGAGACTGCTAAAGTGGAAGTATATTTACAAATGCAAGGATTGATTGGACAAGAATTGAGAAAAATTCAGAGAAAGGAGATTTAG
This sequence comes from Omphalea diandra, assembly GCA_949677035.1. NCBI lineage: Eukaryota > Viridiplantae > Streptophyta > Magnoliopsida > Malpighiales > Euphorbiaceae > Omphalea > Omphalea diandra. The sequence continues at coordinate 31,936 of CATIWR010085841.1, read as the reverse complement.
ATAGATTGGATGCATGAAATGTAGACCAACAAATGCACTAGTACGAAAGATTGATCTTATTGAAGTTGAAGGATAAAGGAAAACAAGGGATAGATCTTAAGATGATGTGTGGAGAAGAAGTGAAAAATGTTTAAGACTTAAAACTTTCTATCTGGCCTAAAAACAGATGGGATGGAAGGATAGATACATATAGTCAAGCTACTTTGGATAGAAATTTAGTTGGGTTGAGTATATTGCAAGTCAATATTCCATAAATTATTTATTGAAAAAAAGTACAACATTATGTAGACAAGAAGAAGACGCTGATACTATATTCATGAGCCAGAAGTGTTTGCAAACAAGTACTCCAACAAGATAAACAACTGAAGAGAGACCAACTACAAGAAGATGGATGGCAATCCCTATTCCTCTTTTACCACCATTATAGAAGAAAAAGTGTTATATTTATTTGTCAATTGTCAATCACTACCCCTTCGAATTGATTGGTTAAAGTCCCCATTTTTCCTCTCATACCTCATTTGTAAAAGTCTTGTGTTTAAATTATTTACATCATACAGCAACAATATGCTCTTGCCAACTAACAGCAAAAACTAGAGTTGATTTTTTTTTTAATATATATATATATATATTAAAGATATTTGATAGATTCATCAATGCAAGTGGATTGAGAAAAAAAAAAATACAAAAGGAATTTGCCATCTTCTAAATAATAAATTACTAAAGAACCTTATTTTAAGAAGGAAGGTCCCAAAATAAGCAGGGACCATGAAGAATTACTGCACACGAGAAGCATAATAAATAGGTATATGTATAAGATAATCAAAATAAATTACTGAGAACTCGAATGTGGAAAACAAACAGAAACCATAAACCAATCTTATGTAAAATTTATGCTTTTTGGCATGCAGATCATTCAAGTTCCAGGGCTTATCCATGCCTTCGAAATTTATCCATATAATCAGAAAACTAAACAACTATTGTTCCATCTCCTATGAAGTTAGGAGGTTTATTCTTTTCCTTTTATTTTTCCTAAAACATACCTTTGAGCCATCACAGTTACTGTATCTGCAAGACTCATTGTTCGGCTCTGGCATGCAGAAACACATGAAGCCAGAAATGAAGTCCTAAGAGCTGCTCTGGTGAAGTCATAAGCACCATTGGCAATGATCTTCTTAATCAATCCAGTTATCCCCTGAAGCTCCTGCTGTGTACTCAAAAACCAGATGGAGTCCAGTGTGATGCACAAAGCATCATTAAGTGTCTGTGGATCTGCCAACAGAATCAAACTTTCAGTTAGATCCCAGTCGTGGGAACTTACTGCACCCTGAAACAACCGGCCCAACTCGATCCTGTCTTGTTTAGTAAGTTTCTTTTCTTGTCCAATATTCTCTTTCTTAACAATCTCAGACTCATTTACATGCATATGCGACTTCAGTTTCTTTGCACCATAATGATACGCACCACACGTTTTTGACTCTTTACTTACAACGGGTCCTTCTCTTGAGAAAACCACATTACTTCCCTCACCATTTTCTGACGTCAACTGACTTCCAATGTCGTTCTCATCAATTTCCATTTCAGTACAAAAGGAGTCTTCAGGGTTAGCCTCATCACCGAAACACACGTTAGTCCCTTCAACATACATTAGCTCCTTTTCCATTTTCCCACTATACAAGCACACTGGCATAAAATAAACAATCAAAAGACCTCGATCAATCCCTAATAAAACAGGGAGGCATCCTGCAAAAACCAATAAAATACTGGATAAACCATCAATTAAGAAAATTCACTAATTCGCCTCCTTCAAAACACCAATCCCATCATAAGAAATGCTCCACCAAAAAAACTGATCCAAATTTTCTTCCCCTGATTTTGACAATTCATAGCACCAAATGATGCCAGCAAATCAAAAGCAACGGCAAAGAACAACAACGCCAGTATTAAACCCCGAAATCAAAAACCCAAAAAAGGATAATAAATAAAAACCCCAGGATTAAACCCCTAAATCAAAACCCACGAAGGGTAATCTAGTCCTTCACGCCAAATTTGCATCTGGGCAGTCCTCAATGACATGAATAGAGTCCAAACCGGTACAAAAACGATCAAAAGAAGCAAACCCACTAATTACCAGGAAATGGGTATACAGTTCCATGAGTAGGAAACCCTAGGAAGACACAAACTCCTCCTTCATCAATCGAATCAAGAATCCAGAACCAAACCCTAAAACACAAAAACCCATTTGCACATCAATATTGTGCAGGAACATCAATCAACCAGTATCTTAATGAATTCCAAAATGTTAAATTAAAAATATTCCAGCAAATAACCAAACAACATGTTGTTTGAAGATTGAGAAAATAAAGGAAAGAGAATGGCAAAAGCAGGAAGCAGAAAATAGTAATGAAAGAGCTAACCTGATACTGTATATTGTGATATTGAGAGATGGGGAGAGAGAAAAGGGGAGAGAAGAACCCTCTGCCTCAGGTATTCTAATTTCTATCACTATATAATTTTTTTTAAGGTGCCAAAAAAAACATATAAAAATAGCTTTATCACCTATTTAATTTTTCCTCTATAAATTTGTATTATATCATTATGTTATATTGCATTTAGTTTTATAAATATTATATTTTGAAAAAAATAACTTAAACTTGGCATTAGTTATTTTGCCATTCTTATCCATATATTATAAGTTTTTCACAATCTGAAATAATGTTTGCTCAATATATTTATTAGAGTCCATTGGTAGAAATATATATATATATATATATATATATATATATAGATATATTTTTTTTTCTCTATTTAAATTTTAAGATTCAATACTTAAAATGTGTATTTTGACCTTCAAATTTGATAAAACTATGGTAAATTAGAATATTAAAAATATTGCACTTTCACAAATTGATTTAAAATTTGTTAGAGAAGAATTAATAAAAAAAAACAATGCTAATAAAGATTGAAGTAATAAAAATAATAAAAATATAATAAAGATGTGATTCCAAGAAGGGCAGGCAAAGTCATGAAAATGAGAGTCACCACAAAACCACAAAAGGAGAGGAGAGAGGTAAGCATTGGTGGGGCCCATGTTGGCCACACCTCCCACTACAATCATTACACATTTACATCATGACCACACCCCTCCCTCTTCTCTTTTGTCCTCTTTTTTTTTATTGCCACTTTTCAGTTACCAATTTTCTTTTCTTTTTTGGGGCACCCAACCCAACCCTTCTTCACTTGCCAATGGCAAGCCAAATTACTTGACACTCATGTCCACCCAAAAAGCAAAAAATAATATAAATAATAATAATAATATATATTGTAAATGTCCACCCAAATAACAAAAAAATAATATAAATAATAATAATATATATATATTGTAATGAAGAAAGTATTGCAACAGATTTTACACATGTTTCTTACACTGTGTCTGGAAAAAAGATGCATAGAAAAAAGGAAATAAGAAGCAAAAATAAATTTTATTTTTTTTTTATTTCTTTTTCATATTTGAATAAAAAGAAATGAAAAGAAAATAATTTTATTTTTCTTTGTTTTGATAGCCAAATATGAAAGGAAAAGAAAATAATATTTAATATATTTTCAAAATTTATCATTTATTAAAGAAAATATTTGAATATATAATTGTATTATATAATGGTAAAAAATAATTATTTTATAATTTAATTGATTTTATATGAAATTAAAATTTATAATTTAATTGATTTTATATGAAATTAAAATTTATATAATTATAAATATAATGTTAATACGAAAAAATTCTAAAATTATTTTTATATAATGATAAATTATTTTTAATTTTATATTTATTAAAATATAAATTAAAAATATAAATTAAAAATCAAAAATTGTAATTTCAAAATCTTATCTTTTATTTTTAAAAATATAAAATGATACAAAATAATTTTAAAAATATTTAAAAATTCAAAAAAAATAATTTTCTCTATAAAAACGCTAACAATAATTATTTATTAATGCTCGTTTTTAACATCCTCTATCTAATTGATCTATATTATCCCTTTAAATATAATAAATGAAAGATTATATAAATTTTTTTTATTTATTAAAATTTTAAATGTTAAAATGAAAGTATTATGAACTAATCAAATAAAAATTTTAAAAAATAATATTAATAAGTTACTGCTAATATTTTTTTATTTAATTTTTATTGTGAAACTTAAGCTTCTATGCTAATAGAGAAAAATTAAATTGAAAATATTTCATTATTTAGAATTGAATATTTAATCAATTTAATTTTATTTAGTTTAATTTTATTGAAATCAAATTTTTATATTGTAAAAATTAAATTAAATTTAAATTTTAAAAAATTTAAACTGAAAAAATCAAAGTTATTAAAAACCAAATTGATTTAAATTTATAAAATTTTATTTAAATTCACTTTTTATATATTAGATTATTTTGATTTAAGTTTATATAATTTACTTTAAATTTTTAATAAATTCAATTTATTTAATTTTTTATAAAATTAAACTAAATTTTTTTAAATTAAAATAAAATAAAATTAAATCATAACAGAAAATAGAGCTAACCTAATCCAAGAATATCCACTCGACTAATTTATTAGCCTGGATTGAATAGTGTAAGGAGCATAAAATTGAAACTTTCGTTACTGTGGTCATGCATGTATGGTATAATTCATCTTCTTCCTCCTATCTCCCTTATTATATTACATGAATAGTATAAAACGAAAGCCATTTCTGCAACTATATAACCTAGCAAGTTTCAGATTTCCTTACCGGGTAAACCCGTCTCTTAAATAATGAATCAGATCCCCAAAACCCGTATTGGCCTGTCTTGGGTATTAGTGTTTCTATTTCTGTAACTTTTTATAATGTGCAGGGAGAAGATGATTATTTCATATAAATCCTTTTATCCTTCCATTTTTTCTTTCCATTTTTTGAAAGAAAATGCAGAGGGTAAAATTCTTCATATTTTCCTTCTTCCTCTCATTTTTCTCCCCTTCCCAAGTAGAGGATTTTGTCTAACCTCTCTTGTTTTCATCTTTTATTTTTCTCTCTTTATTTTCCTTCCTCCCAAATAAGGGCATATAGTTCTTCTCCCTTTTCTACTATTTACTTTTTTACTAGTATTTACTTATGGAATTTGGGCCTAAACATGGCTTGAACTTTGATGTTTAGGCTTGTTTGCTCCATTATAGCCTAGAGAAACTATTATTTTCATAGTTTGCCTAATTTTATTATAGCTCAATTTGTATTCATAAATTTGTCACATATAGTTGAAATGGGTCTTCATTCTACCAAGATAAAAACTACAATCTAACAAACCACAAAAGCTGCACCCTTTATAAGTTGGATGATCTCTCTATGGAATGTGAGTTTTTGAAGTCTTTTTTTTTTTTTTTTGGGTACCCTTAGAGGTGCATGCTATAAGTTAGATGACAATTACCTATAGTCATTATCCTGGCGAATGGATTTGGGGTTTACTTAATACAATAAGGTTTTTTTTTTTAAAAAAAAAAATGGATTAGATAGTGAATTAATTAATTGATTAGCTATTGATCGATCTAATTTAATTGTTCAAAAATAAAGAAAACCAAAAATATAATTAAAATAGCTCTAAAACTAGAAAAATATTTAAAATAAAGTGTACTTATACCATTTAAAATTAAATCTGATTCAAAACTAACTAAGCTTATCAGCAATTTATTTTTTTATTTTATAGATTTGGCTGATTAATTTGATTCAATGTCAAAAAATGATAAATAAAAAACTATACATAGATATAGGTCCTCAATATTATTTTAATAAAATATTATAGCCTAAGAATGATATAAATAAACTAAATAGATCACCAAGTGATATATATAGAAACTTAGAAAATATGGATTAAATTTTATGTAAGTTGTTATTTGAAATTTTAGAGAATACTTATAGATAAATAATACATACATACATACATACATATATATATATATATATATATATATATATATATATATATATATATATATATATATATATATATATAATTTTATTTGCTTTAAGTTAGTAATTATCAAAATAACTTTGATAGTGTTAATTAATTAGTCTATAATTGTATTTATAAAAATTTTCATAATTGAGATTTCATTATTATTATTATTCATTGTGATTGCATAAACATACAAACCATGATAGAATTTGTCTTCTCTAATCTTGTTATTATAAAAATTTACATTTAATCAATAATAGGGAATAATCTTTCATTCAATTGAAGGATTTTCTCTTTCAACAAATCTTGAGTTTTAATTTAAAAATTCTCAATCATACAAACTCTTATATTTCTTTAATTATCAATCTTTTATATGAGGTTGGACTTATTAGTCTTTAATATTTAAATCTTATAATTTACTTTATTTTTTAAAATTATTTTTTATACCATCAACTTATTTGATTTTATATCAATCGCACCACCTTAATTTCAACTCTCTGCAAACTTCTAGTATTACTGTACTTGTGTTATTCGTATAGTAACAACTCCACCATTAATCAAAATTTTCAAAAACTCTACTGAAATTCTAATACCACTTGTTATGCATTTATTCAGATTTCACATTTTTTATAACCATGAAGATTTTATTAATATCAAGAAATAAAAAAAAATACTAAAAGTCTTTTACATGATAATCTCTCAATAAAATTGTTTAAGAGTACCATCAATTACTATTAATAATAACATAAATTAAACCAATATCAAAATCATTCTATAAAATCCATTAAGCTATTATACTAAAAAAAATCTCTTAACTGCACAACTAATATATACAATACTGCTTATAGATTATAAAATATTTTATCATTCTTATTATCATTTAAATATAATTAAATTATCTATTACTTTAGCATCAACATGAGTTCAAAAGGATGAGACTCTTGTATATAGTTGAGGGATCGTGTTTGTATTATTGAAGGCACTATTCGCGGTAAACATATATCTCACAATAATAGACAACTACTTCAAATTAAAGGGCAAGAGCTCTTCTAACCAATAGATAAAAGCTCTCATTATTTTAGATGAAAGTAAATTTTTTTTTTACTACAATAGACATATTTATATAGTATTTAATTATACAATTATAGAAACTTTTAAATATTAGTCTTACATCACATACAAAATTTTTTTTATTGAACTAAAAAATATTCTATCCTAAATAAATTAGAAAAAAAAAATCTTTGTCCAAATTCTAAAAGAAATGTGATTTCAATCTTAACAAATCTTCACCTTATTATATGAGTCTAACTTACTTCAAGGGATTGTTTGGTTGAAGTTTGAAATTGAATTTAAAGAAAAAAAAAAATCTCGCAACTAGCATTTACTCACAAATGAAGAGATGGTTCAAAGGCACTCAATTAGTCCTACACATGAGAAGATCATATCCCATGTATTACATGACTGTTGATTTACATGCTACTTCCAAATTCCATTAATAACTAACTATTCTTTATTAGAAATGAAGAGGATTGGTTGCTAAAAAATTTTAAGAGTTGTCACACATTCAATAATGAGATAGAATGAAATTTGATCTTTGGAATAACTTGCTATTAAATTTGAAAGTGGAGAAACTCTAATTTGTTTGAGGATGGCTTCGTGAGACTAAGAGATTCACGTCACGTGATTCATACTTTTGCCAAAGAAATTTCCCAAGTAGAAGAGATATTTAATTAATGTTCATCATGATGGCAAAGTTGAGTTGTGTTACGTGAGATATCTATTGGGAACCTCTTTTTAATGGGTGATTTACAATTAAAGTTCCGGTTATATCAAATTACTTTTAGTAAGGGTGAGTATAGTTGGATTTAAATTAAAAATTTTAAAATATAAAAATTGATATTATTTTGAATTTTCGATTTGGTTTTACTCACAAATGAAGAGAGGGTTCAAAGGCACTTGATGAGTGATGAGCTTTTCTATGCATTGTCCTATGCATAAGAAGACCATATCCCATGTAATAGCTTGCTATTAAATTTCAAAGTGGAGAAACTAATTTGTTTGAGGATGGGTTTGTGAGACTAAGAAGATTCACATCATGTGATTCATGCTTTTGCCAAAGAAATTCTTCAAGTGGAATAGGTTTTTAATTAATCTCCAAGTGGAATAGGTGTTATGTGAGATATCTACTAGAACCACGTTTTGATAGGTGATTTAAATTTAATATGGATTGCTCATATATTGGCTATATTAAATTAGTTTAAGGGGCTCAAATTGAAAATTTATAAATTTTTAAGATTGAATTAAATTTTTTAGAATTTTAAAATATAAAAATCAATATCATTTTAAATTTTTAATTCCATTTTATATTGAATTAGGTGAATACTCTTGTGTTGCCGCGATTTAAAATATAGCAATAAAGAAAAACATTTTTTTGATTAAAATATGAAACTATTATTACAAACATTAAATATAGGAAGCAAAATTACATTCATCAAAGATTATAAATTCCCATAACTCATAGTTGATTGGTTTTGTACTTGTATACTCCCCAGTGTTACGAGAGATTTATTTAGGCCTATCAGAGGCAGTTTCATCCTCAAAATCTCATGCTTTTCTATCTTCCATTGCAGACTCATTTGATCCTGTTTCTGTCAACTGGACTGCCTGAGGGGAATCCTCCTTGTGACCAACTTGGGAAGAGCCATGTGCAGCCTTTCGCAGAACTGTTTTCTTTTTAGCCTGCTTAGCCCAACCAACAAGTCCCACTTGAATATGTTCATCAAATATTGATTTCTTGAATGAACTTCCCATCTGCATTGCAAAACAATAAAATGTAGCTTCTTTGTCAGCCTGAATCAGTTTCACAAAAACCACACAACAAAGCAGAATTTTTGGTGAGAATGCAACTTACCTGCGTGACAATTGCATATAGTGGTAAGGTACTATAGCTGCAGAGAAACTGAATGAAGGCCCTAAAATATGGCATTGGCATCAAACCAAAACACATAAGATTTTGCTCATGGATACTTGTTTGTCATATCAAACCCAATAAATTGACTTTACCCTATAACAAGTCTTGGGATAATGTAACCGATTTTTCCCATGATACACGAGTCAAAACCATATTGCACCTGCAGTAGATTTTCAAAGCATTGCACATAAATGTCAGCAATTAAACCTTTCATTCGTTGTAACCACATGCGTAGTGTTATATCCCTTACCCATATCCAAAAGAAAAACGCAAGTTCAAAAGAATTCTGGAATAGGATGATATGGACCAAAATGAGGACAATCCTAGGCCTGTGGAACCAGAAGTGATCATCTGAAGGTTGAACCACCAAGTCGCCCTGAACTGCTGCATGTTTCTCAGCAACCTCATGGGCTAACTGGATTATTATGTGCTCCAACTTTGTACCCAGTGCTAGTAGAAGCTGCAAGGAGAACCACCATCAGATAATAAATTCTTATAAGACTATAGACCTGTTCTATAAAAGTAGTAGCAGTACTATATGAGTGGACAGCTTACTATGAAAGGAATGAATGCAATCCAGAAATATGCATGCCAACCTGAATAGCGAAATCAGAATTAAAGCATTAGTACTAACTATTGATCTTTGTATGGCAGAATAGCATACAACTACAAAATCCGATATCAAAGGCGAGTCATTGGTTTGACAATCATAGATTTCAATAAGGAAAGGTAATTCCAGAAACTAAATTCTGTCGCTGACCAGCAACATTCAGCAGCAAGAAGATAACCACAAATAGCCAAAGATACCAACTGCAACCAATGAGGTTAGAAATCAGTACTTCCTACAGAAAATAAGAAGCTTTCTATTAACAAATGAAAGAACATAACTAACCTTATTCCAACAACTTTTTTAAAGTCAGCTTCAAGGGCGCGCATCATGTACTTGTGGAAGTTAAATTTTGGGTTTCCTCTGCAATGAGTCTATGGAAGGAATCAACTAAAAATGAGAAGTATAATTCTAACAGTTCAAAAGAGAAAGTATGGAAGTGTTACACTACCATAATGAAACCCAGTCGCAATGTGATGTAATCATTTTTGTCTACAGACCCATAAAACTGCTTGAAAAATGAATGCTGAAAAAAAAAAACAGAGAAGCCATTGAACATAAGCATCGAGCAAAGTAACGTTAACACAATCTCTTGCAGTAAACTTTGAGCGAGCCATGACTTACCACCCAACCGAGCAGGTAAGAGGTCTTGCCCATACCCAAAAAACGAGTCTTGATAAAATCATGATCGTGAACTTTTGTAAACTTTGCTGCATGCATGAAGAAGAAAATCAGCACAAGAGAAATTTACTATAAAAAAAGAATAGGAAAAGGATCGGAAACTTGCATGCATAAATTGTTTAAAATTATAAATAAGTTACCTTCTTCTGGATCATATTCCCTCTTTGAGACAGAATCCTCCCAATGCTTCCATTGTCTTATCTACCAACATATATACAAATTCTAATGAAATATCAGAAGCTAAGTTCACAGAGGACATGTTAAGCATCAGAACTCTGTGTCTGTGTCTTACCTTTGCACTTCCAAAAAGAATGGTCAGAGCACAGAAAGTAACGTGTACGCAAGCTAGTACGAAGATAAATATGTGAAGATGATGCAATGCCGTTGTAGACAATATCGGAACTTTCCCCTGCAACTCACAACCAAAATGTTAGCCCTTTCTAATTTTATTCTTAATTGATCATGACCAAGTGCTTAATTACATGGTTATTTCAGTTAGCAAATACTGCATCTCTCTTACATGATGTAATTTTAAGTTAGAAAAATACTAGCAATAACAATCATTTTTTAACTCTCTTCAACACCCATCATTTGATTGATTTGTACTATCTTTTAATTTTAAAAATCGAAAAATTATATATTATAATCATCAGAACGTAGTATTTAAATATTATTCGATCACGTTATTAGTAATCTTTAAATATTTAAAACGTGAATCAAGAGTGTTGAAAACAACGTTAAGTAAAGATACGCAGTTGTGGTCTGAATGTCTTACAAAAACAATTACTTTATGGTTATCCGACTGGGTTTCTTTTGTATTATTAAACCAAATTCAATACCTAATACCCAATAGAACCTCCCTTTCCAACATAAAATGCAAAGTGTAAGGTATCAAGTTTGTCTCAGTCAAGACAAGGAACACACTATTTCTCTTTAATTGTCATAAAATAAATAGTAGATACACTTGGTCAACAACTTTACTCAAACTGAAGTCCAATTGTTGGACCCCGCTAAGGGGAGAAGTCTAGAACGTGCCTATCAAGCCTGTTGTGGCTCCTTCATTGGTCCCATATATTCAGTGATTATCGGGATTTGTGAATTCTCAAATAACCACCGTAGAATTCACCCCAAGACTAATTCAGTAAAAACGACAGATATTTCAACCTTCTTGAATCCCCCCTCCCCCGGAAGTTACGCAAAAAAAAAAAAGAAAGCATATAAACAAAGGTACTCAATTGTTTACAAGATTAAATAAATAATTATTTATTACCTCAGCACAGCTAGATTTGGAGTCAGATTCCTCGGCTAGAAGGCGGCGGTGGGCAGACCCGCCAGGGAAAAAGGAAAAAAATGTCTGAAAGTGGACGGTGCCGATGGCATCGGGTTCTTTCTTGCAAGGCAGCCATTTATTTGCCAAATGTTCTGATATGCAGATTGTGTTGATCCTCCCTTGAAAAACTGTCAGCAGCAGTGATATGAACCCCAAAAGCATCAACTCTGCACCATCATCAGCACAGTTACATGCAATCATCATTATACCAACCATATCATTTCCTCAGAGTCCACAGGAATTGAATACATGGAAACATAAAAATCTGTATAAAAATCAACATACGACATTTATGACATACCTTCTTTGATCTTCTGTAGGGCTTCAAATAGGGGTTTCTGCTGTTTTTTCTTTAACATCTGCAAAACCCAGATGCCATTTCTTATGATCATCATCAAACAAGCATAATTTCGTAGATTCTAATTAATATAGAGAACAATACATATATCAAAACATGCCTTGCCAAGATAGTGGAGGATCCTTTCCACAGCAAGAGAGATAATAACAATAACACTGCAAACTAATGCCACCACCCATGTAGGAGTATACTCCAAGGTGGTACCTCCTTCTGCCATTTCTGTCTCTCTCTCTCTCTGTGATGTGTGCAGATCTTCCTTTGTTCTCCTTATTATATTATATATCAAAGTAGATGGTGCAAGACAGCAAGCAGTGTCAGTGTATTCAGTTCTTTTATTTAAAGCATTGGACTAAACGACCGTTGCACAGTTCATTCATGACTTATTGGTTGTGATGATCTAATGGACGAGGGCTAAATTTTGATTGGTTCGTGTTGGTCTTGTTGACCTTGCAAGCTCCGCTTACGTTCGAGTCATCTTCATACTCATTGATTGACACAGCAAGTAATTAATAAAGGGAGAGAGAGAGAGAGAGAACAGCAGGTGTTTTAATTATTGTAGAGCGCGTTATACTACTTGGATGGTTCTGTTTCCATTGTTATTTCTCACGGCCTTTCCAATATTCTTTCTGTGCATCACTTTAATGTATTGTTTTCTTTAATCTGTCTCTTACCAATCCATGAGATTTATGCTACCATTGATTGATTTTAGCATCATTTCTTTAATTATATCTTTCCCTTTTCTTAAAAGAAATTAATTAGCATGCGTCGATTAATTTCGATAATAGCGTGTGTATCTCTCTTAGAGTGAAATTCAAGTTCGATCCACTCTTCTTTAATTGTAATTTAATCAAAATATTTTGATATTAAATAAATAAGTAAAATAATAAGATATTTAAAAAATTCAATTTGAATGATAAAAGAATGAATTATTAATAGCAATTTGAAACGAATTAATTAAAAAGAAAAGAAGTGTTAATATCTTAATAACATACAATAAAATTGAACCAAAATACACAATGGATAAATAAAACTAATAATTCTAATACTCACAATATTTCATAAACCAAAGAAATCTAAACTTAAAAATGTAAAACTTTTAAGTGAATAAATGAAAAATGAAAATATTATTTGCTATAAACTCTAGATATTTTTAAGTGCAAATAAACAAACCTTCAATTATATTATCAGTTTTCTCCATTTTTTGACTAAGTCAAATAAATCCTTTCAAAAAAAAAAAAACACTGAGTCAAATAAATATAAATTATAATATATAATAACAATATATTTATAGATTATAATCTTGAGATTGAACACATCATCATATCGATTAAAAGAAATTTAAAAAAGTTCAAGACATGATTGAATAAGAATAGTACAAAATAAAATCCAAACCTGTGCCCATTTAAAAGTATAAAGCTTCTATTTCTATACATGAGTAATTAAGTTATCTATTTATATCATTGAATTATTAACAACAATTAAATTTTAAATTATTCTCTTTATTAAATATATAAAAATTGAAATAATATTCTTTGTGTGCTTCATTTTAATGCATTGTTTTCTTTAATCTGTCTCTTACCAAACCATGGGATTCATGCCACCATTGATTGATTTAAGTATAATTTCTTTAATTATATCTTTCCTTTTTTTCCTTAAAGAAATTAACTGACATGCGTAGGTTAGTTTCGATAATAGCATGTGTACATCTCTGTGAAATTCAAGTTCAATTCATTTTTCTTTAATTGTAATTTAACTAATAAATTAGAATGTAAGTTCATGTGTACAACAATGTTAATATTAGATAAATAAGTAAATAAATAAGATAGAAAAATCAATTTAAATGATAAATGAATGAATTATTAATAGCAATTTGAACAAATTAATTAAAAAGAAAAGAAGTGTCAATATCTTAATAACATATAATAAGATGGAACCAATATATACAATGAATAAATAAAACTAATAATTCCAATACTTACAATATTTCATAAACCAAAAAAATCTAAACTTAAAGTGCAACACTTTTAAGTTAACAAATAATAAAAGAAAATATTATTTGCTATAGATTATAGATATTTTTAAATGTAAATAAAACAAACCTTCAATTATATTATCAATTTTCTCCATTTTTTTAATTGAGTCAGATAAACATAAATTAGAATATATAACAACACTATATTTATAGATTATTATCTTCAGATTGAACACATCCCCACATCGATTAAAAGAGATTTAAAAATTTCAAGACATGGTTGAATAAGAATAATGCAAAATCAAATTGACACCTATACCCATTTAAAAGTTTAAATACATAAGTAATTTAAGTTATCGATTTATATTATTGAATTATTAAACAACAATTCAATTATAAATGATTCTCTTCATTAAATATTTACAAATTAAAATAATAAATAAAATAATTAAGAATAACAATCACTAACATAACAACCCAATTATGAGTGGTTCTCTTCATTAAATATTCACAAATTAAAATAATAAATAAAGTAGCTGAGAATAACGATCACTAACATAAATGAAGTAGGATGTTATGTATTTATGATATTTATCATGACAGTAAAAGTGTGTATATTTATAAAATAGATAAAATATAATAATATGTTATATGATTTATTCTTTTTATAAAAAGATATTTATGAACATCATCTTTTAATGATATTAATTACAATCAATAAACTTAAAGCTAACTCACAAATCTAATAATTCCATTTACATCCAAAAAAAATTTTCCAATCCATTATATAAATACTATTTATAAAACTTTTTTTTTTATAGTAAATAGAATGATTTATCTCTCTCATTTTCTTAATTTAACCTTTCTTTTTTTTTTGTCTAGACATAATAAATTATATATTACTTTAAATTTTCTAAACTAATGACCGCAAACCACAATGAGCAAAAGTCTTCAAAATAATAGATAAGAGCTCCAATTATACAATGGGCATAACCCCAATCTTAAGTAAAATCAAATTACTCTTACTTACAAAGTTACGCTCTTTCTATTTTACTTCAATAGAAAATTACAAGTAAATCTTGAACAAGAGTCTCACATTACATAGATAATAATCCTCTATCCTTTTAAGGAATATGTCTTTCAATAAATTATGAAAATCTTTTTCTAAATTCCATTAGAATTTTGAGTTATACTCTAACTTTCTACCTTAACTCAAAATTTCTAAATCATACTAATAGTGTTGTGGAATAAGGGTAATATTTCACCCACCAAATTCACCTAATCAATTTATAGGTGAATAGAGAGTGAAAGATTGTACTGAAAAACCACACTATAATTGATTCCTAGGAAAGATTAGAGGGGTCACAAGTGGTCCCACTTAAAACCCAATCTCCTTAGACAGAATTACCATAATAGTAATTTAACAGCACAATATATCACTACAACTATACCCTACAAAATAGCTATTGAAAATAAAGACAAAATAAGAATACTAGAATTTAACGAGGTTCGGCCAATTATGCCTACGTCCTCGGACACTACCAAAATTATATTTCACTGGGAAAAGGACTACAAAGTGAAATATTACAAAAGAAGGAGAACTATTGAAAATTGCCTAAGAGATGAGTAGACAATTTTAGGATGATCAAACTAAAGGAATTAAGGCTTTATTTATAACAAAACAATATCTCACCCTTTTAGTCTATTTTTGATGTGGGATAGTTTAAATGAACCATTATTCAACATATTTTGCTGATTTTTTAAGTTTCCAAGGAAAACATGGAAAGGGCCAAAACGACATGCCAATTCAACAACCCTTGCTCCTTGTAAATAAGGTGCTTCTTTGACTTCCATACAAAGTGGCTTAAATAATTCAGCATTAAGAATCTGATCATATTAAACTATGTACACAGTTTTGAGGAGACATTGTCCCTCTAACGTTAAGGGCAAAGATTTTAAATAGTTTGTACACATTAATCTCTTAAAAAGCACTCGCAAATAAAATGAAATTAATTTATCTAATTTGCATTATATTTCATGTTTTTTAATTACTCTTCTTAACTTTTCTTTTTATCCTAAAAAACATCCATACAATAATAAAATAGTGGAAAATAGAAGCTTGATAATGGGGAGTAAGCATAATAAGTCTGACTTTGTTCCATATAACTGAATTACAACAGTTGCTTCAATTTTTTTTAGTACACAAATTATTGATTCTGTAAGGTCTTTTTAGAAAATTCAAATTAAAAAAAAAAAAGAATTCTATTTCAATAATTCTTTTGTTTGGAAACTCTATATTTAAAAAAAATTCAATTCTATCATTTAAAAAAGAAATGATTTGATAAGAAAGTCAAATTAAATCCAAAGTCATAAGATTTTAATATAAGTCATTTCAATTAAAATTTTATATAAAATTATTCTACTAATCTCTTTTCTTTTTTCTACTAATCTCTTTTCTTTTGTTTTCTTGCATGATTTATTTCAAGACATACATAACTTTTTATTAGCAACAAAAGATGAGTGGAATCATTAGTACATTGCTTTTTCCCTCATCCAGACTACTTGGAGATTGCATAATACAAGTCTTCATTGTTAATCTTGGATAATGGCATATTTCAAGACATATATAACTTTTTAGAATATCTAGTCATAAACTATCTGAACTTTACAGGATAAAAGTTTGTTAGATGACATATTTTTTCTTGATCTTCTCAGCGTTGTTCAGCCTAGAGCAGTAAATTGGAGTCTTGTTTCAAAAGTGTAACTGGTGTGTATTCTTATATATCTAAATTTTGAATGTGATTTAAGGTTTGCATTTGATCTAAACTAACATAACTTTTTCTCTTACGAACAAAACTTGGGAATAATGCCAGATGAAGAGAAAAAGATGAATGCCACTTACATCATAAGTATTGCAAGGAAGCAAGGATGTTCAATATTTTTGCTTCCTGAAGACATAACAGAGGTACTTTCTCATGAATAACATTTGTATTAATATTATTTATGATATCCCTGAATCAAAAAAAAGAAAACGAGATTATTATATCCCATCAACAGTCTTTCTTTTTATCCTAAAAAACTTTCATACTCTGCTGCAATGCTTCTGCTGTTGCTATAATATGTTTACTACTATTCATGCCTGAAATAACCAGTAATTTCTATTTTCCTCTAGTCAACACTCATTCGGCCTCTCAGCCTAATTCCCTTCTTCCTTAATCAGAATCCTTAGAGGCATAAATCCTTTCCCTTCTTCCTTCATATGTATTCATTTATTGATTGATTTCATCTAAAAT
Source organism: Omphalea diandra (assembly GCA_949677035.1). Classification (NCBI taxonomy): domain Eukaryota; kingdom Viridiplantae; phylum Streptophyta; class Magnoliopsida; order Malpighiales; family Euphorbiaceae; genus Omphalea; species Omphalea diandra. Next base: position 14,754 of record CATIWR010085841.1, on the reverse strand, counting down.
GATTGCTTATGATGGATTTGTCATTAGAAACCATCTGCTCTTGAGTGAAAAGAGCAGTTGGTTCCGATAGGGGGAAGGGAAAAACTCCTAATCAATCACCAACATATGTCAACCTAAGACCATCCACACACATGTTCATCATAACAACTAGGGTGAAGCAACAGAGAGAAGAATCTTACTTGAATAGATTCGTGCAGAAGCAGTAGAGAGAAGATCCAACTGGTTGGGGATGAGGTTGTTATGTTGACGTGTGTTGGTTTGCTATGCTTTGAGAGCCCAGGGGAGAATCGCAACAGAGTGAGACTGGGGACGAAACTAGGTGAAGAAATTATTGTGTTTTGATGTTGTTGTGTTGTAGGTTATGCAGCCATGAAAGTTGTGTTGATTTGTGTTGTAGGTTGTGCGGCAATAGGAGGAAATAGATTGTTGGCCAACCAAACCAAGGGCAGATTTATAACTTCATATTTTTTTTACTTTGAACATGTGGAAACACCCCAATTTAGGATGTTCCAATATATTGGTTTGGGAGGTTTTGAACAGGTTTACCAAAACCTTTGGGTGGTTTTAGCCAAACATAAAATTAAAATTAATATCTAAACCAATCTCTTTCATTTCATTCTATTATAAACCTTCAATCCAAACATGCTGTAAGTGAAAGTCTTTCTTCCCAAAAAATGAATGTAATTGATCTCGATCATGTTTGGCAAATTTAAAGAACTTTTATTTCCTCCCACTTGACATTTCCTTTCTGTCAAAGCTTGGATAAAACAATGATAAGTTATGTAATCCTTCATTCTGAAATTCGCCTAAGCATTTCTCTCTCTCTCTCTCTCTTGGCGATTAAAAACCTAACCACTTTCTTCTTTTTTCTGTGCTGCCAATTCTATTTAGAGTTTATTCAGCTGAGTTTCCGGCCTCATAAAGGTTTTTTTTTTCTTCTTCTTGTTTTTGTTTTTTTCTTGGTTTGATTTAAATGCAGAAAGTGTAGTTAAGTGAGAACACATATATTTCTGGTAATTTTTGCTTCCTGGAGTAGACTATGTCAATGATATCTTGTAGAATATTTATCTCATATAATTAAGGGATAAGGTCAACTATAAATGTATTATTTGTTTGCTGTAATTGGGGGCTGTAATTGGGGCATAATAGCAGCAATTAAATGATATTATTGTTGTTGTAAATAGGAAAGAATTAGTGCTATAATTATGAGATTTTGTTGACTTTTGAGAGATAATTTTGCTGCCATAAATAGGGAAGAATTAGTGTTGTAATTAAGGGATTTGATTGGGAGAAATTAGCGTTGTAATTGTGGGATTGATTGACTGTATCTGACCTATATATAGAATGAAGAGCTCATAGTTTTGGGCATCCAATTATTCACCCAAAATCTATGTTTGGGTCTTTCTTTATTATGGCATCAGAGCCACTCTCTTGTTTACTAAGATTGTGAGTTTTTTTGGTTAGTTCTTGGAAAGGAGTGGTAGCTTCTTGGTTTGAACCTTCGAGCTTTTTTTCTTGGCAATTTCTTTCAGAATTTTATTCATGGAGAAAATAGAAATAGTTTGTGTTAAGTTCTCTAGTAAGAATTATCTTACTTAAGAATTTCAGTTTCAAATTTATGTCCAAGGGAAGGAACTATAGGGACACATTGATGGAACCAACTCTAGGTCTGCTAATCTAACTAAAGCTATTGATTGGGACACCAAAGATGCTTGAATCAAGAGTTGGTTATTGCAAACTATGGAACTGGCTATTGCCGTCAATTTGCAACTATATAAGATAGCCAAAACTATGTGGGATTATCTCAAGAATGTTTATGATAAAAAAAGCTCAGCCAAACATTTTCAATTGGAATACAACATTTCAATTTACGCTTAAGAAAATTTGTCAATTCAGGAGTATTATATTGGGTTTATCACATTATGGACAAAATACACAAATATTGTGTATGCTTCTATTTCTGCTCACTCTTTAGAAGATGTTAAAACTCTTCATCAAGCTAGTCAAAGGGATCAGTTTTTTATGAAACTTCGATCTAAATTTGAACCTGTGCATTCAAATTTACTGCACCGGATTTCACCTCCCTTGTTGGATGATTGTTTGCATGAAATTTTTAGGGAGGAGCAACGTCTTTTGACTCAAGCCACTTTGGAACAAAACGGAAGTTCTGCTAATATTCTTAATGTTGCTCAAGGTAAATAATGTGTTCGAGATCCACACAATACTCAATGTTACAATTGTAAGACATTTGGTCATATTACCAATCAATGTCCTCAAAAATTTTGCAACTATTGCAAAGTGAAAGGACACATTCTCTCAGAATGTCGAAAGCGTCCCCAAAGTCGCAATCCTAGTGCCTTTCATACTTCTACTACTAATATGATGAATGATCCTTCTATTGTGGTTACTGTCTCTTCCTCTCAGCGAGCAGTCCCCTCTCTCACTAAAGAGCATATTCAACAGATGATTATATCAACTCTTTTTGCCCTTAGTCTTATTGGTAAAACTACCTCACTTTCTAAATTATGATTTTTTGACTCGACAGCTTCAAACCACATGACTCTTTCATCTAATATCCTTATGAATGTTAAAAAATATGATGATGACTTGTAAATTTAGACTGCCAATGGGGATCATCTTCCCATCACTTTTGTTGGTGATATTTCCTCCTCTCCATCGCTGAAAAATGTTTTTGTTTCTTCTGACTTATCTGCTCATCTTCTTTCTGTTGGACAAATAGTAGAAAATAATTTTCAAGTTATTTTTTCTCCTACTGGTTGTGTTGTGCAGGAGCTGGTGTCAGGGAAAATAATAGCGGAGGGACCTAAATGGGGCAGACTCCTTCCTCTTTATCTTCATGCACCAACTAAGCTAATAAGTGCGATTTCCTTATTTTGTAATTCTATTAAGCATGATTACAAATTATGACATGTAAAGTTAGGTCATCCAAATAATCAAATTCTTCTATCAATGTTAAAATCTGGGGTGTTGAGCAATAAACTTCCTTTTTCAGCTAAAGATGTCACTATTGATTGTTATAGTTGCAAAATGGCAAAAAGCAAAACTCTTCCTTTCCCATCTCATCATAATCATTCATCTCATTGTTTTGATTTGGTGCATAGTGATGTTTGGGAGATTTCACTAGTCATATCCCATGTTCATTATAAGTATTTTCTCACTTTCATTGATGATCACAGCCGCTTTGTTTGTATATATTTTTGCGACGCAAATCTGAAGTTTTTGATGCCTTTCAAAAATTCGTAGCTTTGATTGAAAATTAATTTTCTCGTGGTATCAAATCTTTCGATCTGATTCTGAGGGGGAATATATGTCTCAAAAATTTCAAGATTTTATTCAACAGAAGGGAATTATTTCTCAACGAAGTTGTCTATATACACCTTAACAGAATGGAGTGGCAGAGAGAAAAAATTGTCACCTTCTTGATGTGGTGTGTTCCTTACTTATTGAATCTTCTGTTCCATCACATTTTTGGGTTGAGGCTCTATCTACTGTTGTACATATGATAAATAGACTTTCATCCCCCACTCTTAACCATCAAACACCATATTTTTGTCACCATAATCAACAACCTACATATACTTACATCCTTTTGGATGTGTCTGTTTTGTTCTTCTTCTACCTCATGAAAGAACTAAGCTCTCTGCTCAATTTGTGAGATGTGTTTTTCTTGGTTATATACCACATCAAAAAGGTTATCTATGTGATGATCCCACCATTCAACGACTTCGTATTTCTCCTAATGTCATTTTTCTTGACCAACAATATTTCTTTTCCTTCCATGATGCCACCACACACTTTCCTTCTCATTCTCTTCTTCCTACCTTTGAGGATGAGGTCAATTCTTCTAATGTTATTTCTCATAATTCTATCACACGATTTAGTTCTGGTATTGTGTATGCAAGGCAAAGCAGGAATGAGGACTATCCTAATGGCCCTCCCTATGAGTCCTCTTTGGCACCAGTAACTGACATCACCATTCCAATAGTTCGACGGTCCACTCGAATATCTCGACCTCCTGACAGGTATGACTATTCTCCAGAGAGATTTGGTAATCATACATCTTTAGTTGCAACACCATCCTTTGCTACTATACCTACCTCTTACTCACAAGCTATAAATCATGATTGTTGGAAACAAGCTATGCAGGAGGAACTTAATGCCTTACAACAAAATAACACTTGGGATCTAGTACCTTGTCCATCCTCTATCACTCCCATTGGGTGTAAATGGGTGTTTTCTATCAAACTGAAATATGATGGATCTTTGGATCGATATAAGGCTCGACTAGTAGCTCTTGGAAATCGTCAAGAATATGGGATAGATTATGAGGAAACTTTTGCTCCAGTTGCAAAAATTACTACTGTTTGTATAATTTTAGCTATTACAGTTTCTAAGGATTGGCCCATCCATCAGATGGATGTCAAAAATGCATTCTTCATGGGGATCTCCAAGAAGACATTTACATGAGGCCACCTTCGGGATTGAAGACTTCTAATTTTGCAGATGTTTGTCACTTGAAACATTCATTATATGGGCTCAAACAAGCCCCTCGTGCTTGGTTTGAGAAATTTCGACAAACACTTATTTACCTTTCCTTTGTGCAAAGCCAGTATGACCCATCTTTATTCTTGCGAAAGACTTCCCTAAGTATTGTTATCTTACTTGTCTATGTAGATGATATTATTATCATTGGCACTGACATTGGTGAGATTCAACAACTTAAATCCTCTTTACATGTTTCATTTCACATGAAAGATCTTGGATCTCTTGTTTATTTTTTGGGGCTTGAAATTCACAGATGTAACAAATGAATCTTTGTAAACCAACATAAGTATCTTCATGACATTATTCACTTGGCAGGCTTTCAAGATTCTACTCCTGTCGATACACCTATGGAAGTTAATGTCAAATATCGACAAAATGAAGGTGATTTCATCCAAGATCCGACATTATATCGGAGATTCGTTGGGAGTCTTGTTTATCTTACTATTAGTCGACCAAATATTTCATTTGCAGCTAATTTAGTAAGTTAATTTATGGCTTCACCGCGTGATTTACATATGGTTGCGGTTAAACGCATTATTTGTTATCTTTTTAATACTCCCACTCGCGGGCTCTTCTTTCCATCTAGTACCTCTCTTCATCTCATTATTTATAGTGATGCAGATTGGGCTGGATGTCCCGATACGCAATGTTCTACTACAAGTTAGTGTGTATATTGATGCTTTAATTTCTTGGAAGTGTAAAAAACAAGAACGAGTAGCCAAATCCTCCACTGAGGCTGAATATTGTGTTATGTCCTCTGCTTGTTTAGAAATTACTTGGTTACGTGGCTTACTCTCTGAATTAAGTTATCCGCAATCTAGTCCTGCTCTTCTCCATGCCGACAATACCAGTGCTATTCAGATTGCGACAAATCCTGTATTTCAGGAACGGACCAAGCACATTGAGATGGATTGTCACTCAATTCGTGAAGCTTTTGATAAAGGTTTTATTACTTTTCCACATATCTCTACAGATCGTCAAATTATAGATATTCTTACAAAACCTCGCACTTGTGCTTGTCATCAGTTTTTTGTAAACAAATTGATGCTGCTAGACTCACTAGCATCAATTTGAGGGGAGTGTTAATGATATCTTGTAAAATATTTATCTCATATAATTAAGGGATAATGTCAACTATAAATGTATTATTTTTCTGCTGTAATTGGGGCATAATAGTAACAATTAAATGATATTATTGTTGTTGTAAATAGGAAAGAATTAGTATTATAATTGTGGGATTTTGTTGACTTTTGAGAGATAATTTTACTGCCGTGAATAGGGAGGAATTAGTGTTGTAATTAGAGAATTTGATTGAGAAAAATTAGCGCTATAATTGTGGGATTGATTGACTGTATCTGACCTATATATAGAAGGGAGAACTCATAGTTTTGGGCATCCAATTATTCACCCAAAATCTGTGTTTGTATCTTTTTTTGTTAGTTCAGTCATAGATCCTGATGGTGGCAAGAACGCCAATTTTTGTGAAGGGGTGCAGTCTACTTCCTCATCATTTCCGAGTGGCATCATGATTCATGCATTCCCTAGTCTAGCAAGTCCAAGAAATTGAAATTGTTATTCTATTCACACTGTCATCATTAGTGACAATACCAAAAAAATAATAATAAAAAAAAATCTATATGTGCATATATATATACTTTGCTCAAACATGCATAAGACACAGAAGGACTAATTGAAAACATTGCATAGAAAAAGAGAGAGGCATGGGAAATCACATATATATGTGTTCAGGATTAAGACTGTTGGCTTATTTTCCCTTGTTGCTGCTCCTGCTTGTGGCATTGGATCCAGAAGTTGCTTATACTCAAGGTTCATCTCTTCACCAGGTTGATGGTAACTTTATGATAACTTTTTCACTGGAAAACGCATTTCTCTTGTACATATATATATTTTATATTAAGGGAATTGGCATTGTCATCATTTATTAGTTCATGTTTTTTTTTTTTGGCATGAAATGTTTTTTAGTGCACTCCCTTAATATCATTGCTCGTAGTCTGAGGTTGAATGGGGAAGCTGATGAAAGTAATGATTTCTCAAGTAAGGGATGCAATTCTGAGAGCATGATGCGGTGTGACTGCAGTTTTCTTAATCGCACACTTTGTAGAGTAACAGAAATGTATCTTTCTATAACTTAGATACTATATGCTAATATTTAATGCATTTACATTTTGTGCTGTTTGGCTGTTTTGAATCTAATGACTAGTTTTGTAATTCAATTGAAATTAACAGATACATTATTGTAATTTTTCTTTAACGAAAAATCATTTTTCTCAGTTTCTTATGTTTCTTTCTACGTATTAAGCCTGTGGTCTGTGGTGGACTAGACTATAGTTTATGTACTACATACACTGATATTTACCGTTAATTACTAAGCACTGGTTTAAACTTTAACCAAAGTGTTTAGTAGAAAAACTAGGAAATGAGTTTGGTTCATTACATTTTTGCTTATGATTGCTATTTTTATTTTTGATTGGCAGTAATTTCTCCAATAAGCATCTGAGGGGTGAAATTCCTATGGTAATAGGAAATCTTACTTGCCTCAAGTCACTGTGAGTTTGCCTGGACTCAGTCTCTTTTCAGTATAATAGAAATTATATTGCTTTTATTTTATTTTTACAGGAAGTGCAGTTATATTTGTGTTCCTTGTTTTCTTAATTAAAGGCTGTCAAAAATATTTTATGGTATCAATATGACGATTTTGGTAATGATGAGAAGAAAAATTAACCCATCACATTAAAAAGAATTATCAAATTCTTTTAATTTTTTGAATTGACACCATAAATGCATAAATTTTAATATTGATATTAATTCCAATTTAGTGAAAATGGAGATATATCTATGTGTAGCAAGTTCAATAGGCAAAACATAAATTTTGTATTTATCAGTCATTCCAAAAAATAATTATTTTTATAATTTTAGAACGATAAAATATAATATCACATTATATTTCACATTTATAAATATTATATACGATATTGCAATATTTACTATTTTAATGTTAGACATATTTGTGTGGTATGCTTGTGATTTTCAGTGACCCGAGTTCCAACGAGATTCATGGTCACATTCCTCACAAAGAAATCTGTGACTCCTCTCTCACATGTAAGTTTGTTACTCATTGATGCATACAGTTCTTCTTTTCAATCAAGAATTAATGGAGACTGAAAAAATGAGACGGTGGTGTTTGGACTGACAATTTTGTTAATAACTCTCTCTCAGTGATTTTTCTTACAATAATCTTGAAGGGCCATTTCCTGAATTCTTTGGTGAAATGAATTCATTGAATATTCTGTAAGTATAAAAAACTACCTACCATACATTGCATCTTTGACAAATACTTGTTCTTTTGTTTTATGGTGGTTCAACAATTTTGTTGCTGAAGCATTTTAGCGCATAATTGGCTAAGTGGCTCACTACCAACAGCAATCGGAAGTTCACCATCTCTCCGCGTTCTGTGAGTACATCCTTTCATTTATATTTCATTCAACAATTCTCTTGCTAAATGTAACTTCATGTTTCACTTGTTTTTCATTTCCTTTCACTCCTTGTATCTTTTTTTTTTTTTTTGGTCCATCAGGGACATAGGGCAGAATTTATTATCTGGGCAGATTCCAGATGCATTAGGAAACATTTCTAGTCTCTCTTTCTTGTAATAATGCTCTTCATCAAGTCCGATTTTTCTTGATTCTTTAATGTTGTGTTTGGATACTCATCTTTGTTTCATTGTGTGTCCATGTACACTAATTGATTCCAAGGGATGCATTTGATAACACTATCTTTGGAGAACTTCCTCTGTCACTGGGAAACCTTAAAGGTCTCAGTAACTTGTAAGTCTCTTTTGTGCTGGTATAGTTTGAACTGGCACTGATTTTGTTTTTCTTTTATTCAATTTGATTGCCCAGGTCTTTAAGTACCCTTTATTTTTAATCTTAAAAGATCTCCAATAATTTCAGAGACTTGGCAAACAATAATCTGAAGGGAGAGTTGCCTAATAGTTTGGAAAATCTTACGAGTTTGAGATTTTTGTAAGCTTCCTTTTTGTTCCTTTGTGCCTCTTGTATACTCTTAACACTATTTGGTATTTCTGTGGCGGTAATATTAGGGGGAATGAAATTGTTGGTCGGATACCCCCATTTATTGGAAACTGGGAGCAGTTACAAATACTGTAAGCAGCTTTGTCCCTTCCGCTTCCTTCTTTTTTTTTCGAATTTTTCTCTGAACTTATTCAGTAAGTATTAATCTCATTTGAAGGATTCACATAGAAAATTTGATGTTTGCAGCAAACTCACTGGCAACAATTTTGAAGGGCCAATTCCTAATACATTTTCCTTCTTTCAAAATCTCGGGGAATTGTAATACCTAGATCCTAGGCCCTGTTTTACTCAATTTCAGATTCTAAACGGAATAAGTTAACTACTTGTGTTTCTAACCTATGGTATTGGTCATGGTATTGGGTTTCAAGGCATATTGCGGACTTACTAGGAAACCCTGGAGGAGGAGAAGGTTTCTCATTCCCAGATGTTTCTAAGATGACATCTCTAGGTGTTCTGTGAGTGTTGTGTATCTATTTAACCTGTCATGAAATATTAATTTTTGTTCATTCAGATCCATATTCGTTGTGCTTGATTAAGGACATTGAGGAATTGTTCAATTACGGATTCTATTCCTTCATATGTTGGTCAGTTGCCAAATTTGATCTATCTGTAAGCCTCTTCACCTTTAATATGCCACAATGTATTGCTTTTTAAGTAATTAAATCTGCTAAAAAAATGTTTCTAGGATCAATGTGTTAGCTGTTAGTATTTTCATCTTATTATGCGTGGCCTTATTCAGTATTACTACATTTGATAAGGTATATTTAATTCACTTATTTTTCATTTCCTTTTTACAATTTCAACAGGGACTTGAGCTTCAACAATCTGACTGGTGCAATTCCACTCTTCCATCATAACAAGAACGTCAGAAACCTGTAAGAGAAGCCATATTGTCACAGATTACTGACACTCTTATGCTCTTCATCAGAAAGAATTTCAGCCAGACATATTTTACAATGAGCAATTTGTCTAATTTGAGCTTTTGAGCATTTGGATTCCACTGAAAAAATCTTCTTTTCTTCCAATTTTGACAAGTTAGTCTAATTAACTCATTTTTCAGAAGTTAAGCATGTTTTCTGTTGATAAAAAGTTTCAAGCATCATTTTTTTTTTTGCACTGAACTTTGGCAAGATGCAGACCATATTCTCTTACAGCTTAAATTGCGAGTCTTGAACAAATTGTATTTGAATAATATCATTTCCACATATATTGGTTCTAGAGTTTTTCATCAGTTACCAATATATACACGCATGCAGTTAATTATGTATCTTTTACCCATCAGATATCTTACAGGAAATAAGCTTACTGGACCTCTTCCTGTTTGGCTTGCAGAGTTAACAGATGCAAATGTGTTTGTCTTTTTTTCTTCGTTTAATTATATTATGTCTCATTTGAATTACAGTCAAACAGTTTCTTCCTAATCATTTTTAGACTAGAAATTTAGAAATTTTTACAATTTATTTGACATCATGATGAGTAACAGATTTTTGCCACTTTTCCTTGTTTATGTTGCTTATTTCCAAATGCTTATTTCACCACTATGATAATGTAAACTCAACAATGCATTAATCCTGAACTAGTTTGTGTTATAATGGGTAATCGAATTTTTCTCTTCACAATTGTATATCCTATATGATGTTTTCACATGATTTTATCGATGGAAGTTTCATAATCATGTCAATTTACTTTTACAGAATTCTTTCATTTAGAGTAAAAAAGATCTCAGGTAAAATGAATGGGAAATGGAAATGTTTATTAGGCTAGCCTTTGAACCGCACCTGATATCGCCAGTTCTTCTCAATAATTTGGCAATAACTCTTTTGATCATTTCCATCATGTTCTCTCTCAGGGATTTCTCTAATAATAATTTCACAGAAGTACCCTCGGAACTGAACCAGACATCCAGATATATGTAAGGCAGAAAAAAGAAACTGCAGCTTTTTTTGTCTTTATATCATCTTTTGAAGTTAAACTTTTTCTTTTATGCATAATTTCCAGGAACTCATTTGCTTGTTGCTCTTCATCAGCAACACCTAGGATGTAAGCTTCAGTTTTCTTCTCATCTTTCCTTTTACCATTTCTTCCTTCTTCAAGTGATGCAACTACAATAGCTAATATTTTGCTTTTTAATCTAATTTCTCTTTGTGAAAGGGCTTTCGCATGGCAAAGAAATGATTTCAGTTATGATAATTGTCAATTAAAGGGTAAGTTCATCTGTTAATTTATGCAACTGAGTCATTTTGTGGACTCAATAAATAATGAGACACTAGTTATAACAAATTTAATTGCAGATAAATTATTCATAAACTGTGGTGGTGAAAAGATAGAAATACAAGGAGATACTTACGAACCTGATACACAGGCAGCAGGAGCTTCAACTTTCTAAATAAGTGATGACAGAAATTGGGCATACAGTGGCATAGGAGTATATGATCGGATGCGACATTTCATGAACTATACAGTGGATACACCATGTGGAGCTCCAGTGATAGAGGCTCCTCTGTATAGGACAGCACGTATTTCTCCTCTATCCTTATAGTATTATGGCTTCTGAAAGAAAAATGGAAAATACAAAATTACACTTCAGTTTGCTGAAATAGCAATGAAAGAAGAAGCAGGTAAGAAGATCAGAGGGAAGCGCGTTTTCAATGAAATCATTCAGGTAACCACTTTTTCACACACACAGAAAAGAATAAGAAAAAAGTTTGTCAGTTAGCTGCATTCATGCATTCTGATTGTTACTTCAGGATAAAAAATTCATGACCAATTTTGATATTAAAGATACTGCAGGAGAATTCAATATGAATGTTTCTCGAACCTTTGAAGTTGAGGTGAAAAAGAACAGATTAGAGATTCACTTATATCAGTCTGGCAAAGGCTCAAAACATAGTGCTTTTGAATATGGTCCTCTTATATCAGCAATATCAGTACATCCGGGTAGTCTCTCTCTCCTGTATGTGTGACAGTTAATATTCATGGGCTACAAATATTGACACTATGACTGCTTCTATATTCTGGTTCAGTTCGTAGGCCCAGAAAACCTTTGGAGAAGCTGTCTACTGCAGGTAAAGCTGCTCTCATGGGATCGGTAGTTCTTGTGACTTTTACAATTTTAGTGGTCATCCTGTGGAAGCTGGGTCTTCTTGGCTGAAAAGAACCAAAAAGTGAAGGTAATGGCTAAGAAGCTGAGTACATCACATTGATCCCACAAATATATATCAGCTCATGATCCAACAGCATCAGACAAATTCCTTATCTGTTTTGTCACTCTTGTGCTGTAGAAAGGAGAGATCTTGAGTCATTGCCTGGAGGCTTTTTCAGTTTCCGGCAAATAAGGGCTGCAACACAAAATTTTAACTCTGCAAACAAAATTGGCGAAGGAGGTTTTGGAACTCTTTACAAGGTTTGTTTTTCTATTTTACACATTTTTTTATTTTCATGTTTTTAGTATTACTAAACTCATTTTTGTAAGCATCCAGGGTATACTTCCTAATGGGATTGTCATAGCAGTAAAACAGCTATCTGCAAATTAAAACAAGGAAGCCGTGAATTTGTAAATGAAGTAGGTGTTATTTCTGCTCTGCAGCACCCAAACCTTGTAAGATTGTTGGATTGCTGTATAAAGGAAAATCAATTGCTGCTAGTGTAGTACATGGAGAACAATTCCCTTACACATGTGCTATTTGGTAACCGTGCATCATTAAGCTTCTGCATTTGAAAATTCTTTAAGCTAACATAGTAATGACTCTGGTAATGCATTGAACAGGATCTGAGGAGCTGAGGTCTAAATTTAACTGGAAAACTAGGGTTAAAATTTGCCATGGAATAGCGAAAGGATTGGCTTTTCTTCATGAGGAATCCAAGCTAAAAATTGTTCACAGGGATATCAAGACAACTAACATACTTCTTGACAAGGATTTCAATGCAAAGATATCTGATTTTGGATTTGCTAAGCTTTATGGAGGGGAGAAAACACATGTCATCACCAGAATAGCAGGAACAATGTAGGGAACCATATATAATAAATTCTTTTTGATTGTCGATTTTTGTGCTTTTAATTAGAATCAGCTTGTTCTCTTGTAACTATTCTATCAGCTTGCAGATAAATTAGTAAGTTGTCTCATCATCTTGACAATCGTAGTTACCTCATGCAGGGGATATATGGCTCCTGAGTATGCAATGCGAGGTCATTTAACTAGTAAAGCAGATGTCCACAGCTTTGGAGTGGTGATGCTTGAAGTTGTCAGTGGGCAAAATAGCTCCAGTTACAGGCCTAATGATGAGAATGTTTACCTGCTAGATTTGGTGTGTACCATAAATCTGTTTTCATTTGAACTTTTTTTTTTGTGGGGGTGGGGTGGGTAACCTTAACGCTCTGAAGACGACTCCAATGCTACTGAACCGAAGTCTCATTGGTTCATTTGAACTTCTGATTTCCTTACATTGTGCAAAAAAAAAAAAAAAACTGATGCAGTAATCCGTTGTTAAACTGCAGGCCTATATCTTACAACAGAAGGGAGATCTTACAGCACTGATTGATCCATTACTGGGAACTGATTACTCGTTGAAAGAAGCCAAAATGATCTTAGAACTGGCAATGCTATGCTCTAGCCCCCCTCCGACACTCAGGCCCACCATGTCTGAAGTTGTAAAGATTCTTCAGGGTAAAAGTCAGATCAATTCTGCTCCAATCCATGCTCCCCATTCAACTGAGGGTTTTGCCCTTGCCAAGGCCATTGCCAGCCGCTCATTGTCTGTAAAGTCAGCTGGCAGCTTCTCCAAAGAAGAGACATCAAACCCTGCTAGTTCCCATGAAATCAGTCGAGAAAGGGAAGTGCATAATATCTCTGCTGATTACTCTCCTGAGATTACTGACGAGAATGAGAGTTCACCACCAGCTAAGTAGCTCTGATTTAGAATGTCTGTTTGTGAGTTTACGAAGATGAAGAAGATGAACATTTAAGAAACACAATATGGCAAATATATAAACAGAAAATTAGAGCTTTGAAGCACAGACATCAGAACATAAAAACACTTATTTTCTTTTCTTCATTTTCGTTTGCTTTTTCATGTACAATAACTCTTATATTTCATGCTCTTTACATAGAGCCAAACCCATAACACAAGCCATACTTTGGCTACCTAACAAGTATGGTTCACCATTGTTTTAGACCCATAACTTGTTTCCTTAACTAACAACTTTATGCAACAAAATATTCATGATTTCTGTAAAATATCAGCAACTCCAACACTCCTCCATGTTGGGATTTTTGCAGGAAACTTCAAACTTTTTATCTTGAATCTTCAGTCTTCTAATCTTTTGCTTTCTTTTTTTCTTTTGCTGGTGACTCACAATTTAACAACTCTTCCTTGGGAGTAATTCAAGGGTTTTTTTACAACAATAAATTTCAGTTTAAGGACATGTTGTTCCCCTCAACAAATTCATACCATGAACTTGATGGTTTTCTTCAAATTTCAGTTTAGAGACTTGTAGGTCTTCTTCACATTTTCAGTTTAGAGACTTGTTGGTCTGTTAAAACACATTTGCAGCAGTTTATAGACTTGCATTTGGTCTTTCCATTGTTTTTCATTTGAAAACACAGTCAACATGGAAATTTTTCTTCTGTTTTTATTTCAAAAGATAGAGTATCACAGTAAATCTTTTTCTGTTTTTTTTCAAAAAACAGAGTACTGCAACCCAGAAGCAAACATTTTATTTTCTTTTTCGTTTTGAAAGAAAAATCAACCATCAAATGTTTAAAAAACAGAACCATTTCTTTTGTTTTGCACTTGCTGAAGCTTTAAAACAACTCTCTCTTTGTTTTCTTTGATGGAGCAGCTTCATTTGGACAAAAAGATTTCAAAAAACAGAGTTTTTTTCTCTTTTAAAACAAAACAGGCCCCTCAAAGATCATTGGAGTTCTGATACTATTTTGTTGGATTAGGATAGTTAATCCTAAGTTTAGAACCTCTTTTGATTTTGACAAAAGAGATTGATCATTACTAATATTTTTATTAAGTGTTGATCTTGCAGAAAAATAAGTCTCGCAATCAAGGATTCGCGACTGCGACTCTT
>CATIWR010085837.1:0-25332 GCA_949677035.1 Omphalea diandra | reverse complement strand
ACTTCCCCTAGGAAGGTATTCCAAGACCTTAAGAAGAGGTATGTAAAGGTTCCATGACAATATAGGAGGCTGCAAAGGAGTTGCCACTACGATTTCAGGAAGATCAACTGCTGAGGAGCCTAAAGGAATCAGGCCATAAGCAGCTTCCCATATGGTGCAAATTCTCCATTCAACCTCAGGGCCATGGGCACAAAGCATTGATGCAATCCCCTGGGCAGTTGCTTCAATAGCTGCCTCAGCTGCAGGCACTTCAATCTGGCCATAAATTTTGAGATGATAGTTAGGCTCAAATAACTAGCACAAAGCTAAAACTCTTGGTGTTGAAACAAGGGATATCAGTTTTGAGGTCTGGGAGCAACCACTTCATGCAAAAATGTGCAAGGATTAGATAAGATTGTCTCCAGACTCTGCTTGGCTGGACCATAACTGGGAAATGGCCACTTTTTTCAGGCTAGGTTTAATGGTTAAAAAAATCAACATAAAAAGAACATAATATTAAATGCTTTCATCAACTGGTAGCAAAATAAGTCGTAATGATGAATTTACTCAGTGATTAATGTATATCACCTGCTTCCGGTAGCTTGAAATATAACCACCCAAAGGTTCATGTTGAACTTCAACTCCCTCAACTTGACTTAGTGGAGGAAAAAGCAATGCAGGCTGTGAGAGTATGCGGAAAAGTAAAGCTGCAGCTGCATCTGCAGCAATTCCTTCTCTCATGGACATCGCAATCCCAATTGCACGCAAGAAATGCAAGTGCATCCAGTTCCTTGGAAGCTACAGAAAACAAATATAAATTAAGCAAAAAAAAGATAAGTTGATTAAGTTCCAAAAAACTACAAATCCAGACATTTTACGTAGAAAAATCAATCAATGACTATAAAATAATGTCCTGGTAAGAAATTCCATTTCTTTAAGTTAGAAACAGCTCTATCCAGTGGAATGTTTTGATTCTTATGCATAAGGTGGACAGCAGGGAGAAGGAAAAAATATGCAAAGTACAATATACTGCTATTGTCTCATTGCCGATTTTGAAAGCATGTGAAAACACACATTCACACATGTATATATGTATGCGCAGAGCTCAGTGAATCCAAGAAATTCAACAATAAGCACGATTCACAAGTTCTTTTTAGATCAGAGAAAAAAAGTTCTTTTAATAATGAAAAAGAGAACTACAGATTGGAGGATAAAATATCTTGCTCTCAAGGAACTCAGAAAGGAACATTGAAAAAATAACAATAATTACATAGGGAGTTCCTGAAACTTTTTGTCAAATAATAAAATGCATTAACCAAGTTCGAATTGAATTGAATGAAATAGACCAAAACAGTTATTGAATTAGAATTATTCATCTTTGCTTTGCATACAATAACGACTAAATTGATAGAGAAAAATAAATTTGGAGGATTTCATCGGAAATTTGTTAGGAGTTGAAGAATGTCCTCCTATAATCACCTCAATTATTATCATTTGTATATATATATATATATATATATATATATATATATACATACAAATGGCATTTAGAAAAGAAAAATAAAGGATAAAAACCTGTTGAAATCTTCAAATAAAGAAAAACAAATGTCAAGTACATCAACCCAATGAAACTGGTTGGAGAGACTGAATGACAGCATTATTACATTCATCATTTTGGCAGTAGGACCAAATATCTCCTTATGTCAACATCAAATCCATAAGCCTAACCTATCTTTGTAGCATTCACTACAGTCATTGTCTAGTTCCTCAATATACAAAGCCATAGAAACTAATACACCCTGTTCTTGCAAGGGGAGAGATTCTATGTATCGTTAATATAGGTTGCTGCTAAATTTATTTATGTAAATCTAGTCCTTTATTTACTGAAACTTATTTCATTGTAAAGCTAGTATAAAATAGTGCAATACAATTCATCTCTCTCTCAAGAAGGAAACTGTACTTTTAAAAGTGGCAGATAAATAGCAAGTTTCATATGTGTAACCTCATGAAAATTTGAAACAGTAGCCCCCTTGTTGTAACTCTTCAGTTCTGGACTAAAGTCTACTTAGGAAAAGAGTAAAAACTAGGCTGAGGAAATAAATAGGATGCACTTGGAATTCTACAGTGAATAACGTGGGTATTGGAATGACAGTAAATCTGAATTTCATCAATCAAATCATCCAACTTACCCTTATGCCAGATGCATAATCCTCTGCAGCTCGGAGGAGTTCCACAAGTTGTACGGCAGCATCAAGTGCATCTGGAGCCCATGAAGGCGGTGCTTCTAAAAGTCCAAGCAGAAGCCGTTGGGTGGCACTTGGAGTTGCAATTGCATAATATCTGACACATTAAAAGAACAAATTTAAAGCACTATCACACACAATGCTTCAATCTAGTAACAAGTAACAGTCTGACACTTGTAAGCAAAGGACTTCTGTCTATACTGTCCCCATGACTTCTTCAGTCACTTGACCAGCTATTGTCTTCTAAATGCTACCACTTCTAGTGAACAAAAATGTTCATAAAAATTCATGGAGGCAAGAACACTGTTAAAAAGAAAGATGTTGTCCTAGACAATATGCTAAACGCATTCAAAAAAGGCCAATCAAATACAGTTATATATCAAAATATTTACCGATGAAATAAACATGCATATGGCTCAAGAGCTGGTAGTCCCGCAACTAGATGCTCATCCAAAGCTGTTGTTGGAGGGGGAAGTAAAAGTGCAGGTACAGCAGCTGCTGTTAATGTAACAGTCTCATAGCGAGCCACTTCATCATCACACACGCTTAATATAACCCCAGCACCATTGGCAACAGCCCATCTTGGGGTTGATGGCATGAGCTGAGGATGCTTCCCAGATCCACGAGATGAAGCTATCGAAGATTGATAAAGGAATGAGATGTTATGTAATGGTGATATAATTGTCTCAAGTTACAAATTGCCATAGTATTTTTGTGGTTCTTCAGTAAAGAGAATATTAACTCAAATGCATTTTCCACATTATACAACCACAGATCAAAAAGGATAATCATTTAGAAAATCCATGTCCTAAGGAACCAACTTCTTAAGACAGTTATTATAGCTCCAGCAGAGTGAAAATTAACCATGCCAAACAGCATTTAGGATACTTCAAATTTATCAGTAGAAAATAACAGTTAACAGTAAAGCAATGTTTTTATGATAAGAATAATACTTTAGTAGAAAATATACTAAAAATTAATAAAAGTAGAAAATTATTATCTTTTAGTAAGATAAGAAGAATAATTCATTCCCACACATAATTCCTATCTCTAGTCAGTCGTCACCCAGTACTAGTAGGATCACCTTATGCCAAAGGGAATCTGCTTCTAGAGGAAATAAAGTTGAACATTTCCCCATTAGACCTTTATTTTCAACACCAAAATACTAACATTACTATCCCCATCCCCCTACCCAAAAGCCAAGGCTTAAAGAACTCCTTGCCAACTCAGTAATCTTGCATACTGTCCCAGCCTATAATGGATGAAAATCACTCCTGATATTCTTTCAGCCACTCCAACAGGAATTCTTAACAAAGAAAAAATTAAATCGAAATACTAGACCATCAAGCTTGGATGAGAGTGGTACAGCCCCTTAAACAGGTTCTTTCACGCATTCAAGCAATATAACATCTTGAATTATACTATTCTAGAAAAATGTGCAGTGCAACGTAAGGGAACCATAGAAAAGTTAAAGGCCATCACAGAATCCTATATCCTAAAATAGAAGCAAAACTAGATAAGGCCTTACAATCTGACCAAACACAAGATAGATCATTTATAGTCAAATTAATTGATTTTCAAACCAGAAACCTTCTAGAAACTTACAACAAAGATAGCATTGTGGAAGATATTCATATCATCAGAAAGAAAGAAATGATATTTATTTAGAAAATGAAACTCAATTTAGGCCCTGAAATGCGTCCAAGAATACCTACAAGCTTAACCCTTTGTTTGGTTGGAGGGAAAAGAGGAGAAAAGAAAAGAAATTGAAATTATTTCCTTCATTTGGTTTGCAAAGAAAAAAATGAAAGGAAATTACATTTCCCAGTAAGCTTTTGGAGAGAAATTAGACCAATAAAAATTTCTACCCATTTTGGATAGAAAGAGAAGGAAATATTGAGTTGAGAAGTATGAGATATATTAAATTACTAAAATATCCTCAATTTGTCTCTATGAATTTCAGATTGTGACATATGCAACTTAAGACTTCCAATTAAAAATCTTTATGCAGTTGAACCAATATCAAATGACTCTTCAAACTGAGTTGTCAAATGCGAATTTTCAGATTTAATTTCAAAAAAATGAAATTTATTTACATTGAAGTTAAAAAGGTAAATTTATGCTTTATAATCCTTTATATCTTGCAAATGAATTTGAATATCCTCCCTCGTGCAAATAGGAGATCCAAACAAAAGAAGAGAAATTACAATTCTTTTCTTTTCTTTTCTTTTATCTTTATTTCCCTTGTTTAATTTCTCTTTATTTCTCTTGTACAATTGGTGTGCCAAACAATAGATAAGCAACTAGAGGACAGGCCAATAATGGTATGTCGAACATGTAGACTCTAAAAGGAACATTGACAGCAATTGTATGTCAATAAGAGTGGTTTTCACATCAAAATAATTTATCGGCAGTAACTCAGGAGCAATCACCATCAACCAACCATCAAAAAGTATTTCTAGAGGTACAAAAATCATTAGAGGCATGTTCCAAGTGCTATCTAAGACATGCTGGCAGCCTGGTACAGAATGAACTTATGTGTCAGACCAAATTATGTTGTCTAAAATCTGAAGTACATCCCGAAAAATAGAAACAGAAAATAGATCTGCTTGCATTTTTCATATAACTCACTTTCAGTAAAGTTTAACCATGGAATATTGAGAGATTTTAGAATATTATATGCCTCCAAGAAGTGATAGTACTTCCATTGCTTATGCAACACTCGCACAAACAACAAAACAACATTGAAAAAAATAAAAGAGTAGATCTGTTGATAAATCCCATGAAAGCATAACTTTTTTTAGTAACTCCTATTGGATTCTCCAAACAGAAAGGACACCCAAGAATGCTTCCAAAATAAAATTTTGGATTGCATAGGCAGATAAAACAATATTACGAAGTTTCCTTACAACACCATTTAATATTATGAAATTTAAAAGTGGCCTAATCAATAACTAAAAATAGCTCTAAAACAATATGAAAGTATATTTACTCTTATTCTGGAGAAAATCATTATAGATTTTTTTTAATCATAAAACGTAATATGGATAAAATATCTCACATAGACACACACACTAAAGTGTGTGTGTGTGTATATATATATATATATATATATATATATATATATATATATATATATATAGTTTGTATCTGATTTTTTTTTTCAATCTCAAAGAATCTTCAAGATTTTAAACGTTTTTTTTATTATAGTTATACAACGTGAAATTTTATGATTTTATAAATATTTTTAATACTTAGCTATATATTACTAATTGTGATTTTTATGAATTCACAATAAGTTTAGTATAGTCTTTTTATTATATGACTAACATTATTTAAGACATTATACAAAAAGAATGAGAAATATGCACGTTTATGGCATATGTTTTTAAATCTGAATAACTATATAATTTATATGAATGAAAAATAAATATAAACTGTCTATTATCCTCATCCTTTTTTAAATTTATAATTATATTTTTTATTATACTAACAGATCATATATTTTATTAATAATAACAATACAAAATATGGATACATATAATTCTGAACATAGTATTTTAGAGAAATAAATATAAAATTGAAAAGTTACTATTATTTTTGTATATATTTAATAATGATTAATTTCATTACTTTTAATTTTAAGATAAAAAAGAGCTTCACAGTAGATACTATAATTAATAATTTCTCATCAATATGTTACAACATAAATGCTGCCAAAGTAGTTTATTATAGGTACTGGTTTATATAATATATTCTTTTTCTTACTTTGTTAATCATTCATAATATGAATTTTTTATTAATTTTTATGCATGTATTTTAAATAATTTTTAAGAACATAATAATAACAATTAAAATTATATAAATATATGGAAATTCAATATTTTATTTCAAAAATAAATTAATTCCTGCACTAGGTGTGGAAACTCGACTTGTCAAATATTATTTTGATTGCATCCACACACATATAAGAATATATTTTTTGCATTTATGTTAAGTAAATCGACTTACTCTTAACAAAAAGATAGACTTAACAGAATATATATATATATATTGCATTTGGTAGCAATAAATATAATTATCAAGAAGAAAAAAAAAACAAAAGACTTCAAATAGGGGAAAAATAGGAGAACCAAAAAATTTTTGAAATTGGCCCTCTCAAAAAAATTTCTAGCTTCATCCCTTTGTCTCCATGTGTACCTCTGTGTGTGTGTGGGTGTGTATGTATGGACAATCTGTACGTATATGTGCTCATATATAACATAAAAGAAGATGTTTTCATTGAAGAAACAAGACAAGTAGTTAAAGTAGATACTACCAGGACAGCCAGTTGTTGGTAATCCTACCGGAAAATTTAACATACCAGTTGTTGGTGGCTTGAGCTCTCCAGCTGCATATTTTCCCATGACACCACTGCACCTGAAAATACATCATAAGGTTTATGGTTAAGGGCATATTCACCATAAGTAGGCAAAAGATCAGAATTACCAATGAAAAATTGATGCTTCTTCCAAGTTGTTCACTTGCTTCCAGAATCAAAATTTCACTCAATTTTAGAACAGGAAACTAACAAAGTAAGTGAAGTATATATGCAGATTTCACTAGTTAAGAAAGCTTCAAAGGGGGAAAAAAAAAAAAAAAAGGAGCTGCTCCAGCAAAAGTCAAGGCCAGTTCTACATGAGAAAACTAATTAACAAAGAAATAGAGAGGAAAATAAATTCATAAGCTACCAATTTATAACCAGTGAAGTTTTGATCGAGAAAGATATTTTGATCGTACAGTTATTTGTATATACAAAATTAAAAAGAAAGAAAAATCTATATAGAATCAAGATATCTCATCTTCTTGAGTAAATAAATGCCTCTGAACAATCAATCTATCGTTATCCATAAAGGGCAGTATAAGTTCAATTTCATGGCAAATCATCTAACTAGTAAATATTACTGCCAGCTTAATGAGCTCTCTTGGTGTTTCTAATAACAAGAAACTGCAACAACTTAAAATCACAAGATCCAACAACCTAAAAATTACCATAATAATCAAACTTTCAACCTTCACCAGAAAAGTGGGTAACAAGAGAAGTGTCAAACTATTTGTTCGTGCTGTTGGTTGTTAAACACTTAACCTTGAAGCTGAAACAATTTCATAAGAATCAAAATACATCTGGATTATTTTCTGAGCGCTAGGAAATTCACATATGTTCACGTGCACTTGTGAACATATAAAAAAGATAAATGCAAATAGAGATATATCATGCTCCTATCCCTAAATAGTTTTGGCATTTGATCCACTAGTCCAACTTGATATGCAATATATCAAGATCACACATATCAAGCACACCAAAGGGGCAGAAATATGGAAATGGATTATCTAGATATCTAGATTCAATTTGAAGAGACATGGTTATAAAGAAAAGAGAAGAAAAAAGGGGGAAAAAGAGGTAAGGATATAGCCAAGAAGTGTCAATATTTATTTATAGCGATGGAGGAAATTTATTATAAAAGAAATTGTTTGGTATCATGGACTACTCAATAAAAGAAAATAAAATGCGGTAGCTAAAGAACACCACTTCATCGTCTCTATACATACCATTGCCTTACATTTAAAATAAAATTGAACACCATCTGCAACTAGTTTGTAGATGTCCAACTCATATAAAAAGGCAACATAATGATGCATTTCCATAAAAATAAGGCATACAAAAGTCAAAACTTTATTGGGAATTTACATTTGTACCTAGACCTCCCAAAATAGATGATGGTAGTCAAAATTGGGAAAATTCATTGCAACATTACCCATAGTCAAAATTAGTCTAGCTTGATGTTGAGCCCCATCCTATGTGGCTGCCCAGTGCATGTTAAAAAAACAAATTTTAATGTGAAGAAAACAAACCCTCATTCCCACCTCACCATGGCTGTATTACCCTCTCTATCTCTCACTGCTCTCTCTCAACTATAGCAGGTCGTGGAATTTTGATGGAGAATTTGAAGCTTTCACCTCTTTGACATCTAAATGCTAAAATACAACAATATCTTGCTAAAAAGTCCACCAATACTTTATGCTCTTCATTGCATCTTCATGAAATAAAAAACTAAAGATTCATTTAAATCTAATTCTGTCAACTATTTTGGTTGCAAGAATTTGGCAACAGACTTTGACTTGTAATGCAATTTCTTTGTGAAGTCAAACCTGGTGGCGAATCATGTCATGTTAACAAATTGAAGACCCTTTTTTTTCCGCATTTGTAATCTCACTCCAATTTTCCATTTTAACCAATTAAACTGCCTTATGCTGAGCTTCCTCAAATTCACCCTATTTGTTGCACGTGTATGGTATTCTGACTCTAGGAATTGCAAGTTGTGCATTACATGATGTAGGAGTAAGACAACTTTGGTGGTCTAGTGTTTTTATGACTAGGTTTAGGTTTATTGGAAGACTAAAGGGTAGCGTAGAGCATTCTGTGAGTTAGTAGGGTTTAAAAAGCCCAAGGAAAATCTTTTATAATATTCACAGTCTTATCCACCACTTTTAACAGGGAGTTTGCATAAAATCAACTTTCACACACTTGGAGAGTCCCTCAGGGTAAATTTTAATGCCTACTAAATTAATTTAACATTAATTATCAACATCTTAAAAAGTTTAAGCAGGGTCAGAGAATTATGAATAGCATACGTATTTTCTGTTAAAAAGAACGGTTCATAATCTGCAGATTGCATATAAGACACCATTTTATCTTCTGGCTCTGCTTTAACATGTTGAATCAAATTCCTCTGAATACATCCATGAATTATTATACTGAGACCATCAATCTCCAGAATATAGAGAAATGAAAACAATGGGATACCTTGCCTTAAGCCTCTAGAAGCCTGGCCAAGTTTACAATTGGCCACTGAAATATGACCAAAAATAAATAAACAAAAAGCCCACAATCCATTTTCTTCATCTCAATCCAAAACCATCACCTCCATATTCTGAACAAGAAAATTCCAAGACACTGTCCTAAGCCTATTCAAAATCTAGTCTAAGAATACTTGCCTTACTGACTTCGTTTCACATATTCTAGAACTTCACATCCTATTAAAGCAACAACCAAAATTTTCCCCTTCCAAGAAAAGTACTTTGGTTAACAGAAATGGTATACCCCAAAACCATAGAAAGATAGGTAATTCCTTAGTTAGGATTTTGTCGACAAATGTCACTGGACCAATAGACCTAGAATTCTAAACCTTACTAAGTAGATTGAACATTCTTCTTCACCAGGCCAATAAAAGAGGAAATATACCCTTACTTTCCACATTATTAAAGAAAGGAAAAGCACTTGGAAAACCTGCATTGCATTAATCTAAACTATTCCAGCACTCTTACTAAATATTCCATAGAGAAACCATCAGACCCTATTACTTTCTCCTTATCCATCAGCAAACAATCTTCCTCAAAAGACCTCCACAACATCTAGACTTTTCACAACTCCTGGCTAAAACCTTCTATCATGTGTCAACCTAAAGATTCTTCATGAAACAGCTTTCTAAAGAAAAGAGTTACTATATCTTCTACAAAAAAATATTAGCTTGGTTCTTTTTGCTTGGAACTGCCAACACTTTGACATTTATTACTTTCTAGCCAATTAAGCAACTATTACTTAAAATGAAATACTTCACTCACCAACGAAAGTAGTCACTTCTAATACCCAGAGGTGCAGCAAGTAATATGTCAGTAATCCAAGGGGACAAAGGCCTTAAAGGTTTCCTCTCCTGCTGTACTGAAGGTGTTTGACAGGATTCCCCATCTATCAATCTACGACTTGTAGTGTGGTTGCCACCACTGCATCTCTCTGTGTCACTATTATGTTGCTCCACTTTATATATTGGGCGATTGTAGTGGGTCAATATACGCAAAATCTCTCCACATGCTAGAGCCCATTGTTCAGAATATTCATTCTGGAAAAGTAACAACAAATTTTACATTAGTAATTTGGAGTTTCTTTCTATCTTTTGAGGTAATTCAACCCTGTAATGAACCAAGAACAAGTTTAATGAAGTTCAGAAAAATCCAAACTCAACAAGTGGACATAAGCAGTGAAATAAAAAAGTTAGTTAGAAAATTCAATTTTTTAAGAAAGAAAATCTTATTGATTAACAAGAGAGAAGAGGAAAGGAAAGAAGGGATGGACTTGAAATTATGTTCAACTGTTCAGGTTAAATACCTCACTGCTTGGGCAGACCAAGGAAATGAAAGAAGCAAATGGAGGACTACTCCTATCATACACCAATGTACCATCTATTAGACATGAAATAATTGGAAGAACAACAGCATGCCCATGCTCTGGATGATAGAGGACAAATGTAGCTGCAATTGATAAAAATATGTGAAGCAGTTATCAAGAATTTTTTTTATAGATACAGTGTTTCTATAAATTAACAAGAACAGAGAATCAATACCCAGAACATCATCAAAGAGACGTTTTTCCTTTGATGGATAACGATTACGAATCAGCTGCAAAAACAATGTGCACATCAATGAACAGTATGTTCCAAACAAAGAAGAAAGACTAGCAGATAAAAACTACAAACTGTTAAATCTTACAAAGCAGTTATTAGTTGTAACAGTAATATTATCAGACATATAAATTAGAAAGACTATTAAAGAGATGAATCATACCTCCGCAATATCATCAGGAAATTGTTCTGAAGTGAACTGCCCAAAGTACTCAACATAGGCAGTAATTTGTACCTGCAGAGGATGGGAGGAAGGACAACACAAAGTATATGTCAATTATTAGAGGAATAGAACTTCAGAACAAACAATTTTATTAAAATAATAAAAAAAATTTTAAGAAATTTACAAAATTAATTAATCTAAATGAGAATTTTCCATGCAGGAGCCCCTAGAATTTAGAGGAAAAGAGATGTTAATGAAGCAGATCCATCTCAATATCAAGCCAGTCTCTATAATTAGCATTTGAACATAAATGCATACAAAGAACCATCATACAGTAGAGTGGTAATCTCACATGATTAAAGCTAATGAGGTGCATATCTATGATCAAGGCCCATAGATCTACAGTTTTGAGGTGTCGGGTTATTGTGGAGTCAAACCTATGAATATGCTAATTCATGGGCATATAGATGTGTTCACCTCCTCCAAGGTCCATGAATTTCTACATAGAGCTACATGGCCATATGGCTCAATGATCTTGGGACCCGTATTCAGCTAATGGTATTGTTCCAGTCCAAACTGAAAGATTGATAGTGTTATTCCTGCTCATTCATCATCACACACTTTGATTGGTTTTGCTTGTGGGAATGTGTTAGAATGTGATAACCTCACATTAATTAAATATAAAGCTAATGAGATGCATATATATGGATTCTTCAGAAACCTACAACTCAAGGTTTTGGGTTGTTATGGTGTCAAAAGCCCAAGAGTTTGAATGTGCAAGGTTTTTTAACCCTTTTTTATACACAAAGATGTTCAAATAGATATAAAGTAAGATTTTTTAATCCCATTTTATATATAAAAATGTTCAAATAGATACAGAATTCAACAAATCTTCCCTTCATTTGTGATATTTGTTTTCCCTTTTTGTCATTTTTATATGGAATTGTACAAATATATCAAAGAATTTGATCAAGTAAAGAAGATGCTCTAGTTTCACTTGTCATAAGAATTAAAAAACAATCAAAATGTCAACAGTCCTCCATGTATGAACGACCTAATATCACCTGTTTGAAGCATGGATTAGAATTGCAAGCAATTACAATTGTAGGGTCACATTATCTATCTTAAGTCCTATATAATAATTGAAAAGAATTGCAAACCAAACTAAATTTCTTTATAATGACTATCTATCTTGCAAAAAGCACATAGAAAAGCATTGCTACTCTATAAAGAAAATGAATGACATGTGCACAACATGAACTTTCAAGGACTTACCTTTTGCAACATTTCCATTATTTTGCAAATCAACTTGATCACGTTATGCCAAATGTACTCAAGTTTTATGCGAAATTGTTATAGCAGAATAATTTTTCACTCCAAATTATTGAAATCCAATCTACCCTCAAGCTTATGCTTGGAAAGACCTCACTACTAACTAATATCATCTCTCTTATGATGAAGGTAAGTTCTGGGGGAGTGTGAGGGTAGAGAGGAGGGTATTAATGCATACAAATAGTACTCAATAAAAGAGATGGTTAAGTACAGGCATGGAAGGAAATACAAATAGTCCTAAGGACTTTTCTGCACATAGCAAGTGTTGAATGCAAGGTAGGAATTAGTTAGATGGTAGTAAAAGCAAGGTAAATATTTACCAATTGGTGAATGTGGAGTGTGTAAAATGTATAGAGCAAATATTATGGGATGGTAGTAGGTGATGCGAAGAGATTGATAGAGTAATGGTATGGCATATCAATAGGAAAGTGCAGACTCCAAGGAGGGAAGATGTAGTTAGGGTGACCCTTGAAATAGCACTAAAAGGGCCCATCTTAATCAGAACTAGAGATACTTATAGTGAAAGTAGTAGCTTAGGAATTGTTGATCCAAATGCCATATTAGGTAGCTTTTGTAGATCAAGGTCTAACATGTCTTGTAGGATATTTGAACTGCATCCAAACCCATTAGGAAAAGCTAACAGCTATAGCTTTACTATTTATAGGAACCACTTCGAGCCCAACAGCCAATTCTTCTTAATCATCAAATGAACCAAGATTAACTTAAAAACCAGGTTACTAATTCATAATTAATCCCAATTGAATATAAATAAGTGTGCTTGCTTCCTTTTTTTTTTTTTTTTACAAAAAGGGGTTAACAATCCATTTAGAAGGGAAAAAAAATAAGAAACATGGTACGAACATACCATTCGTACCCCATAATTAATTAAAAAAAAAATCACCAACTCAAGTGAAGAAGTTTGCAAAACATAAATCAAATCAAGCATAAGTGCAAGCGCAGCTAGCTAGTGGGCATAGCATAGGTGTTAGTTAACGTGAGTTATGAATCAATTTCATCAATTTACACTTACTTTTAATTTTACATAATTTAATAAAAAATGTGATAAATGTACCATTTTCATGTATTTATACTTATCATCCACAACTCCACGCCAAGAAAAATACCTTATCCAACATATCTGCACTGCCCACAAGATTGTTAAATAAAGTCGAAAATAAATAAAGGAGAGCACAAGTCAAACAAGCCTAATTAAGAGTAATATTTAAAAATGATACCCAAGAATTTCATGATAAGACATAATTCACTAGAAAAATGATGAGACAATCAAAAGTACTTAAGAACCTAGAAAAACTGACCCTACATGGATAAAATCAGTTTTCCAAAAACCAAATCAAATCAGCCACTCAATTGCTCCACCTAGGAGTAGGACCAACCACTTATCTAATCCTACCCATTTTATTTTGGGTTTGTACTTTTTTGAGTTTTTTCACCAAAATCTTTTCTATATTAGCTTTTCAAACTTTTCCAATCATGTTTGACTAGCTTTTGCCCTCTACCTGATTACATCTCCATTTTTAAATATATCAACCAAAGTCAAATCCTATCATTTGAATTTGATAGTATTCATAAAAAATTAAAGAGAAATGCAAAAATAATGCAAAATTTGATAGTAAGAAAGACATAATATCACCAAAACCCCAAGTTCTGAAGTAAAATAATCTAAAAGCAGCCAAAAAGGACGATGAAGCAATACATGGAAGTTCAGGCAACTATCTAATTCTAGCATAAAGTTGCATAAAGGATAAAATCTTGATTTTGTTATGCGATAGAAACTCAATGTTACAAATCTGTAATACAATCTCCATTCCTTTTCTCTCTCCATAGAGACCAAATAGACAAAAAAGAGTAGAATGCCAAAGAAACCACAAAGACTTTTGTGCATACTCACTGTGGTAAAATTAGAGAAGCTTTATTGGTCATTAAAAGCTCAATTAGATTTTAGAACACTCCCCCTCCAATTAAAAATAATTTAACCATGGAATAATGATATCTTTGATCATTAAAACTTGCTTTCTAAATCCTTCCTTAGAGAAGGAAATAACAAGGATCATATCTAAAGGCAAAGCATAATGCCTAAAAAAGCCAGTCTTCTCCCTTTAGACACAATACAGCCGATAGTTCTCCACCTCGAAAGTAGGTTCAGTAGCACCTTGTATGAGACAAGGTTATTAGAATGTCTTCATACCGCTTCAAATATTTCATGTTCTTCAAATTTAAAAATCTACTTTAACAATGATAATTTGGAAATAAAAATTGAGAAAAATACTTGAAAAAAGAATGTTCCATAATTTTATTGAGGCACATACTTAAAATTATGAATAATTGCTTGAAGAATATCACGGTTCAGTATTACAACCTGAAAATGTTTCCCAACTACATTCTCTGTAATTTTATTCATGTTCTTTTATATGGAACTCCCAAATATTTCATATCCTCAACACTCATACCCATATGAATACCCTCCACAACATACCAACTCCTTCTAACATCAAATACACCCAACCATAGCAATGCCTAAATATGCGATATTTAGTAAAACATTTTATCCAAAAATTAAATTCATGGCATACTAAGTTTTGAGATTATAGCTCATATCTAACAAAGTTAAATTATATCTGAAGCCAATAGGAAGAAAGGCACATTGAACTCAAGTTTAAAGATGGCATTTGCAATTTTGAGACCAAGGCATAGTTTTGTTGTGGGAGGAAGGGGGGAGGTGGGTTTGGATGCAACATAGGAGAAGCAACATGTAATATGATGTCGGTAGAAGAATTAGTTCTTAGTGAAAAATACAAGTGGCTTCAAGGATCAAACAAATTCTTGAACCAATTGAAAATTCTTGCATTTTTTGTGTTTACTTTTATCTTCATATTTTTAGTCCAATATGTTGTCAGCAGATGTATTAACATAAGAAAATTTCTTGCATTTCTTTTCTTATATTCTCTTTTTATTTTGTTCATTTTTGAGAAAATTTCTTGATTATTAAGAAATAGTTTCTTGTTGTAGAGAAGAGATGTCTCTCTTCTTTGGGCTTTGTTGATGGTTGATGGATATTGAGAAGAAGATTAGAAGTCACATTCTTTGTTTAGGTTTGTTCTTTCTTTTCTTTTCTTTTTTATTTTTTTATTTTTTTTGTTCTAGATGTTTAATGGCTTTAGACTACTTAAGGGATGAACTCTTAGGAGTATTGATCTACTTTTTCAAAGAAGTACACCCTTAATAAAGTATTGTTTTTTCAAAGAAGTTCATCCCTAACAAGATATTAAATTTATTTTTTTATGAATTTCTTAAAACAATCAGTTCATACCAATATTTTTAAGTTTGTGAAGTGTTCATAATTTTATAATAATTTATTTCTCATTACATTTGAAATTAAGTAATCTTTAATGAAAATAAATCATATATCAATAAATAAAATAAAATTTTGATATACAATAATAACTGTGGACATTAATTACAAATTAATTTATATGAATAGATTTTGTATATATATTAATTTTAGTTATATTGTGAATTTGTTTAAATAATTCACAACAACGTCAAACGTAACTGTTACACTTTAATTGTAACATACTTACAAGTCTATCGCTCGACCATGATCGCAATAGTTACAGCAATCACGATTTAAATCCCTACTTCCAATAATACTAAGATAAACACCATGCAAAATAAGGTCATGCTTAATGTTCATAAGTGCTTTGCAGCACGTAGAACTTTGAAAGGAAAATAGAATATTTAGGCATGAAGAATGAGATGCACTTTTTATCTTCATGCAATCAAATCTTGACACCATTACAACGCTTCATTCGACTTAAGAAGGAACATCTTAGGTTGTGCTAAAAAAAAGATAGATATTTTAAAAGAAGAATTTAAATTTAATATGTGAGTTTAGTATTTATAGCATCTATATTGCAATTGTTTTATCAAACAAAAACCAAATTAATGAATATAAGCTATCACTAATTAAGCATAAAATTTAACGACCTAAGCAGGCTCCTTTTGTTTGATGGAAAAATATTTCCATTTTTTTGATATTTGGATGCTCAGGACAAATGATAAATTGAAAATGTTTTACCTGTCCAACAGAAAACTAAACCATGTTTAAGGAAAATCACTTACTTTTTCAAGAGAGGAGAATATTATGGGAGAGGAATTACACAATCACATCATATATTAATTATCATGGTCATCCTTGACCATTGGCAATCATCACCAATAGTCAGCTGCTGGTGGAGGTCACCACAGATCATAACACCACAATTTACCATTTGTTATGTATCTTTTCTCTTTTTCAACCACAAATAGTGTAAATATAAAGTTTTCATGTCCTATAAATCAACATAGAATTATATTTTTCAATGTATTTCAAAAGCTGGAAAAGAATTTCTCATTGTTTTCCAGAATTGCATCCAAATAATATATAAGTTATTTTCTCATAAAACATTTTTCACATTTAATTTCTGTGAAACAAATGGACCCCTCGTTCAAAGGTGTAATTCTACATGCATTCACTAAAATTTTGGTTACAAATGACTTTTCTTTTTCCCATTTACAAGTGTAAATCTATTCATACAATTTAAAATAAGAACTCACACTAATACTTCATTTTTAATTCTTATCTAAATAGAACATGAGATTCTCTTATCTAAATAGAACATGAGATTCTTTCACTTCAACGTAAAACCTCATATCAGAATTTTCCCACCATCCACCTAAGAGTTAATATGGCAATAGAACGAAATGATACCTATTTGACTAGTTATTACTGAAAAAACCAAACAAAAACAAATAAACAGCAAAAAGACCTGGTAATTTTATAGCAGAAGAGGAAGAAACATGTAATTGGCATCAAGACAATTATGAAGCATAATAATTGAAAAACACTGGAAAACAATAAGAAAAAGTGTTTATCTAACCTTTCGTTGTTGGGCATCTTGTGGAGGTGGCCAAAACAATGATGAAAATTGCAGACCATCAATCCATCTCTCAGAAGAACTAGCCATAAAAAGGCCTTTTTCTTCCAAACACACCCTTCACTTTTTTAAGCCAAGAAATACACGAAAAACCACAAGCTTCCCCCAAGAGCTACCAACCAAGAATCAATATATCATAGTTCAACATTCCGCCTGAACTACCCCCTGAGACCCCAGAATTCTGAACTTAAAATAAAGATTTGAGCTTCACTCTGTGCTGAAAGAATCCAAAAACAGATCATTACACCTCTCCCAATCAAACTTTTTTTTAATCTTAGTATGTTATCTCAAAAAGTTGAAGTCTATACTCCTGTACAGTATTAAACGTCCAAAACCTGATACTTGTGATGCAAATTGGTCTGCAAGAACAAAGCTGAATGAGATTACAATTAACAATCAGATACGTAAAAAAAAAAGAAAAATATTAAAAATCAAAGAGATACACAACAAAACTCAGAATTTTATATAAAATAAAAAAAATTCAAATAAAAATGAGAATCCACAATGAATCAAAACAAAATAACCATGAAAAATGGCTTTCTGGTAAATAAAGGCTAAATCTTAAAAACAAAAGATTGAACATAAAGACAAAACCTTGCAAAAAAGATACTTATTACAGATACCCAGAGAACTAGCGGCATACAATGAACTCAAATCTAAGAACCCAGAAAACAGATAAATTTATAATTTATTCACAATCACATATCTGTGAATGTGTGAAAGAAAACAGACAGAAATAAAACTTATAACAAAAAATAAACTTTGGAAAATAAAGGGAAAAAAAAAAAAGTTAATTGGTACTGATATAGCTGCAGCAGAATTACAGATATCTGAAGCCTTCTTGATTTCGCTGATTTCTTTGGGATATTTGTTTTTCTGTGATAAAAATGAGATTTTTTTTTCTCCAATTTGTTAAACAGAATTTATTTATTTTTAAATTTGGGTTTTTTTATGTTACCTTGGAATCGTAAGACGTTAATGGTTTTGGGTTTTGAGGAGAGAGAGAGAAAGAAGAGATCTTTAGGAGTTCTGTTGCTCTTAGATTAGCTGCATACGTGGCAATGATATTTTCCTCTCACCTTAGAGGCCCACGTCATATCTCTCTAACGTAAGCATGTATGTGTTTGTGCATACATACATGAAATCACACGGCATACATAACATGATGGTTTTCTTTTCTTTAGTTTCATAGTCACCAGACGAGAATTTTGCATCAAAGATATCACCTCCAAATCAAACTTCCCAAATGATTTTTTGAATTTTGATTTTTGAATAACAATTTTAAGAAAGGAAAAATAGTTAAAAATTTTTTAGATTTTATATTACAATAGAATAATTTCTTATTAATCACATATTTCATCAAAAAGACATAATATAAAAAAAATAAAAATTTTGAATTTATAAAACTTTAATTTAATGATGTTAAAGATTTTAGCTATTCTAGAATTTAAAAATTGTAAATTTAAATTTTGATAAAAAGGTAAGAGATTTTCTGGCATACATTTTGTTTCTATTTTTTAATTTATATTTTTTCATAACATAAAAATTATCTCTTAAAAACACTATAGAAATAAGCAAATATTTTTAATTTAGATTTTTCAGAATCAAAAGTATTTTTTAAAACAAATTATAGAAACAATTAACAATTAAATATTAGGATTTGAATCTCTTAATGTATGACCTATTTAGTTTACTAGTTGTAATAGTTGTTGATTATTGATTGTTGTTATTGATTGCAAATTATTGATAGTAGATTATTGATTGATATCA
The DNA here is from genome assembly GCA_949677035.1 of Omphalea diandra. NCBI lineage: Eukaryota > Viridiplantae > Streptophyta > Magnoliopsida > Malpighiales > Euphorbiaceae > Omphalea > Omphalea diandra. Next base: position 6,356 of record CATIWR010085837.1, on the reverse strand, counting down.
TTATTTCACCAAATTATTATTATTAATTTTATTTGTACATATAATTATTTATATAAATATATATTTTAAATAAATAAATAAATTTTAATGATATATTAATTTTTTATAAAAATAAAATTTATTGATAATATTTTTAAAATTTTATTTTTTGAACAAAAATTATAAAATTATTCACGAATTTTGCAACTGACAAGTAAAATAATTTAAAATAAGAAAAAATAAACCTTCGATGATCTCTCTTTAGAGGTGTTTGGTTACTAAAATGTAATATTACTATTTGGAATCACTTTTTTGGAAAAGTAAATTTCTGAGTAATTGATTTCAAGAATCTAAGTTTATTGTGTTTGATTAAATACAAAATTTTTTGAGAAATTCAAAATTAATATTTCTAATTTATACAAAGAATAATTAAAATAAATTAACATAAATTATTATCATACCCTTAATGCAATTACATATTTTTATTTAATTAATCTATAGAAAAAAATTTGTTCAATAAAATTTATCATAATGATCAATTCATGAAATGTAACTATAATGTGTAATATAATAAAATAATAAATATACTATTATTAAATAAAATAATTTAATTAAAACTAATACGAAATATAATAATATTATAATATAATTAATAAATATTATTTAACAACACTAAATAATTATTCTCTTATCTTAAAAAATTACTTAACAATTATAACATACTAATAATTCAAAATATATAGTCTATGGTCACAAAAAAAATTTAGAAAATCTAAAAACAATTTAATATCTCAATAAATTAATAAGAGACTATATCCTTTTATAATTTAATAATTATTTTAATTAAAATTGAATGATAATTTATATTCTTGATTTTGATTAGAATTGACTTAAACAAATATATAAGTTTTAGTTAGTAAGCAAAAAACATATATAAGGTTATATATGTTTATATATTATATTAATTAAAGGTATATTTATAAATGTCCAATTATATACTTTTTTATAGTTATTAAAAAGTAATTTTCCACCTTTAGAATGAGAAAATATTTTCTCATATAGATAGGAAAAAAAGTAATGGCGGAGCCTACATATTAAAAAATGTAGCTTTTTCAATAATGTAATTTTTTTAGGACAAACAAAGTATTGAAATTAATATTCCAAAGTTACTTTTGTATTGGGATTTCGCCAACTAAGTGTCCCCTAATAGTTAAAAATAAATAATAAATAACTAAAGCCCTCATAATTATATCGTATTGTTCTTTTAGAAAAATAATTTTAAAAAAAAAAGAGTAAATTTTGATAAGCTAGAGGAGATGATGAAGTTACTGAAAAGGGCCCAACATGATGAGTAAAAGAAAATATTTGTTAGTTCCAGCTTGAAATTATGGGGGGTAAAAATAAAATAATAGGGATAAGGTGCACATTTACCCTTTATATTTGGGTTATATAGGCTTAAGGAATATATAAATCCTTAATCTAAATTTTAGATTAAATAACTGTTAAAATTATTTAGTATCATTATTGTTGGCGATAGGCACCAAGAATGGGAGGTTGAATTGGTGTATAAAAATTAAAACAAGAAGATAGGGAAGAAAGTAAGTATAAAGTAGACACAAGATTTATAGTGGTTCAGATATAATTGACCCTACGTCCGCTCATCAATTCTCAGCAATTGGATGTTCCACTATCTATCAATGGTGTTTTCAAACTCACACCAAACTTTTACACTTGTGTTTTAAAGGCTCACAAAACAACCTTTATACTTGTGTTTTTGAGGCTTACACAACAACCTTTATACTTGTGTTTTAACAAGCTCACACAACAACCTCTCTTAGTGTTTTTACAGGCTTACACTACAACCTTTACAAAATGGTGTTTATGCTCACACCAAACAATGTCTAAAAGAATAGAAAAGATTGAGAAGTAAAATTGCAAGAGTTTGGTTACAAAGTTATTAATTTTCTTGCATTTACATCTATTTGGTATGGTATTTATAGCCTCTACCCACCAAAGAGACGTTGCAATAAAACTGGTACAAAATCTTTAAAGTATGCTAGACAGATTTTCGCATTAAATGCTTGACAGTCTTAATTCGTTGTCGCTACTACTCGTTAGTGGTCATGAAATCCAAATTCCATGCAGAAAACCCCATTTATGTCTAACGGCTAGTCCATGTGGCAGCTTCTCATTGGTTCACTAGGAAAATATAGTCGTTGCTTTTCACCTACTCATAAAAGTAGTGGACGTGATTTTTCTTGTCCAGATCGCGACTTAGGGCGCGAATTTCTCTGTCAAAATGATCAACTTCTTCTTCATAATTCGCGATCACTACCTACAAATTGCCATCACGATTTTTGACTTTCAACAATCACCTGAGACACTTGTCATGCTCTAGTTATAGACTTCGTTCCCTCTTGAGGCTCTTTGAAATTCATGATCGTGATTTTGACGCGACACATACCACGAAACAACATGTCACTTTTGGAGTCCTTCTTTTGGATGAGTCGCGGTCGAGAATGACTCTGCGATTTTGCCTATTTGATTTCTAGCAAGTACTTCACAAGGATCACAGTCGTGAATATGAGATTGTGGTCATGATTTAAAAGTCAACTTGGAGTTTAAGAGTTCCATCCAACTCCACTTGAAAAAACTACTATGTTCTGCAAAACAATACTTTAAAGAAACTATTAACAATCATCAATCTACTTTGTCATGATCAAAAGAGTTCCTAAACTTAGGATTAATCCTCTTAGTCTAACAACTAATGAGCTTGATGATGTGGTAACTTTAATTTTTTCTATTACTAAAAGCTTTGTAGGGGATCCAGAATAGTTTCAAGTTCGATCGTCTGATGTTTTGACTAATCTTACTTGCCTAAAACTTTTTGATTTTAGGTGGTACAAAGATGTCTGCCTTACCAAATTATTTACTATAACTGATTGTTATCATGCTTTTTGGAAAGAAAGATTTATTTTTAGGTTACCAACTTTATTCTCTAAGAAGGTACACTCACAAATAAGGTGGATGGGTGGCGTAATAAATTATGACACTCTAACCTATAGTTAGACTATTAATCATATTAATAATGAAGGACTTGCTATTTGCACTGATTTAAAACTTGATGCAAACCTAAAGAAGAAATGAAAAGTGAACAAAAAGTGTTAGGAAGTTTTGCATTCAATATGGCTATGAAAAATTTATTCATCCTTCATCAAAAAATAAGAAAAAATTTTCAAAAAAGAATTTTAAGAAATAAAAAATTCTTTTTCAAATGGTCAATATTATAGATCTTCAAAATCCTCTTCCTCTGAACCTTCATCTTCCAAAAACAAGGAGTCTAAGTCCAAAAGAAAACAATCTTATAAAAAACAGTTTATGGCTTCTGTTTGCTTTAAATGTGGAAGAGTTGGTCATTTTAAGAATCAATGTTTTATGAAAGACAAAATTAATAATCTTGAAATTTTTGAAAAATTAAAAGCACAGATGATTAATTTACTTTTTCCCAATTCTTTTGAATATGAAAATAACGATTTTAATTGTTGGCCTTAGGCACCAAGAAAGGGGATTGAATTGGTGTATAAAAAAAATTAAAATGAGTATAAAGGAGTATAAAAGAGACACAAGGATTTATAGTGTTTCAAGTATAACCAACTCTACGTCCACTCCACAATTCTCTGTAATTGAGTGTTCCACTAACTTAGAACTGTGTTTCCAAGCTCACACCTAACTTTTACACTTTTTGTTTTCAAGGCACACACAATAACATTTACACTGTGTTTTCTAGGCTCACACAATAACCTCTCTTACAAATGTTTTCTAAGGATCACACTAAAACCTCTCTTAAGTGTTTTCACAAGCTCACACTAAAACCTTTCTTACAATTGGTGTTTAATACTCAAACACAACAACTACAATCTCATAAAGAAGAAAAGAAAGTGAGTAGCAAAAGTTTGAGCTTTAACACAAGTAATGAATTCTCTATTTATCTTATTTATCACTGTTTAGTGGAGTATTTATACCCCATATCCACCAAAGAGATGTTAGACTTTAAAGTTCAACAAATCTCTAAGACATGCTAGGCAGATTCTACATTAATTGCATGTCACGCGAGATCATGGTCGTCACAGGTCATTCGTAGTCACGAAATCATAATTTCCATATGAGAGCAAAAAATTATGACAGAAAACTTTGTTTGTGTCTAACGATTAGTCCACATGGCAGCTCCTCATTGGTCCATCAGGAAAATATAGTCGTTGCATTCTAATTGCCCATAAAAGTCGCGGTCGTGATTCTTTTTTGCATAGGGCACGACTCATGATGCGAATTCTTATGTTTGAAAGACAATCTTCTTCTTAAATCATGATCACTACCCAAAATGTTGCCCTTGCAAATTTTGTTCTTCAACGGATACTTAGGACACTTGGTATGCTATATGATTGTGGACTTGGTTCCCTCTTCAATCACTTTGAAAGTAGTTGTCACGACTGAGGCGTGACACATACTATGAAATCGTCTATGACTTTGACACTCTCATCTTTGGATGAGTTGCAGCAGCGATGATTCTCTCGAATCCGTCTGGCCGAGTTTCACCCTGTCTTTGAACTAAGTCGCGGTCGTGAATTACAAACCACTAATCAAAAATTTGGATGAACATTGCCTTCTTGACGATTATATAATCCTTCTAACTTCCAATTGAGATCTTAACATAATTCTGCAAAACATCACTCAATTGAAACATTAGGATTGATCAATGTCCTTTGTCAAGATCAAAAGAGGTCCAAGACTTATGATTAACCATCCTAGTCCAATAATCTCCCCCTTTTTGATTTTGACAACTTAGATTGATCCTAAGGGAAAATAATGTAGAAATGTGAAGTTAGAGTGATAAATTGTTCAAATGTATACTTAAAAATTTTAGAAAAATTTTTTAACTATGACTTTAAGACCAGAATTCTAAGTATGATGCTCTTATGCTTCTATGTTCTTATGCTCCTATGCTCCCCCTCAACTAAAGCTATTATTTTTCTTTCCCCCTTTAACTCATTCTAGATTCTATCTCTCACTTTTTAGCAAGATCAAAAAGAAGGTAGAAGGGAAAAAGATCAATTGCATAAGTAAGCAAGTAAACATAGGGAGCAAATGCATAAACAAATGATGTAAAACAAGCACATATCACAGAATTTCAGCAAAGAACAACTTATATATATATATATATATATATATATATATATATATACATACATATAGTTAGAAACAAGTTGTGTGGGATCACATTTTTTTTGCAAAAAAAAAAAAAAAATACAAAAGAGATCCTAAACTAGAAAGTAGGAGAATCATCTCTAGAGAAATCTTCATCTTCAACCTAATCTTCACCTTCAGCCTCATCTCCATCCTCAACTTCATCATTGCCTTCTTCTTCTTAAGTATCATCAAACTCTGTGAAGTTTGAAAGATAGCAAGGATGGACTCCCAACTTCTCTTGCAAATCAATCATATCACTATGAAGATGAAGAGGAACACAAATCTCATTTTCATCATCCTCATCGATTTATCAAGCTTGTTGTTAATGGTTGCAATGGAGAGTTTGGCCTTAGGCTTGGGTTGAGGAGGGATGGATGGAGCTCCTTCTTCAATAACTAGTCTCTTTCATTTGGAAGCTTGTGAAGTCTCCATTTTCTTAGCTCCAATGGCACCCAGGGTATAGGCAAAGGTGTCCAGGTGAATAACTTTGGCGTTGATGATATAGGTGAAATCAAGGAAGTTTTGTAAAGGAAGGAGTTTCTTGGTGGGAAATTTTTCATTTTCCTCATCAAGTACCCCTACGAAGTAATATATGGCTATACTATGTGAAGGTAAATGGAAATGGATTTCAGGGTTGGTACTCATGTGAATCAATTGATCCACAAGATAACATCCGATTTGAATAGTGTAACATCCCTAGCCACATTCATTAGCATTATCACATGAACATATGCATTAGATAAATAATCATTTAGAAGTACCATTGCATTTGGGGACACTTGAACATATATATAGTGTTTGCATAGTTATATGGCAAATTGTTTTATATTGTGTCCATATTATAATATCATAAATAATGGTGTTTTAGAGCTTAACTAAAAGTATAAGGAGTATCTAGAAATTAGAAGATGGATGGAAGTGCTTAATGAGTGAAGAAGAGGGACTAAAAGCAAAACTTTTAACTTTCAACCAATAGAAAACCAGCCCCAATCTTTTGACTTATTTAAGATAAAATACAGACCATTAGGGTCAGATTTTGAGGGAAAAATGTGGGGATACCAGAAACAAGAGAGAGCAAAGGAAGAAGAAAGAAAGGAAGAGGAAGAAGAAGAAGAAGAAGAAGAAGAAGAAGA
>CATIWR010085825.1:0-88773 GCA_949677035.1 Omphalea diandra | reverse complement strand
TATATATATATATATTATTTCAACATTCATTTTATATTTTTATATTTTCTGTATTTATAAATTTTTTTTCAGATAGCCAAACACATTTTTGATAGATAATAATTGATCATATTAAATCTCGACTGCTCTAATTTTTAAATACAGAATTTTTTTTATTATTTATTCACTTTCTATGATATTTTTTTATTTATTTTTCATATCTATGCATTCAAATTATATGTTTTAAATAAAAATAAATAAAATCCAAAAATTACGTAGTTCTAGAACTACATCAATACTTTTTTCATAAAATAAGTTGAAATATAGCCTTTAGTGTAGTGTTCAAAAACCTTGCACAGTTTTTTCTTAACGTCAATGGTGCTCACTGCTTACGATGTTGGGCACTATATTTTTTAACCCTCATTTATATGATGTAGCCATCACCATATCATCATAATCAAAGGGTTTGGCTATATATAAACCAAGTAACTATGCCAAGGTCAAACCAAACCATAATTGAGTGATCATTATGACCATCGTACTGTCTTTGGTATTGGTGTTGCTTCTTGTGCTCCTGTTTTGGAGTCTGAACTTAGTACATGCAATATGGTGGAGACCCAAGATGATAGAAAAGAAGTTGAAGAAACAAGGCATCCACGTCTTGCCATATAGATTAATATATGGCAACATTAAAGAGATGATGGAATTAGCCTCAGAAGCTAGGTCTAAGCCCATGGAACTAAATCATGATATCGTTCCCCGTATCAATCCTTTGCTTCAACAACTCTCCATGGAGTATAGTAAGCATTTCAAACTACTATTTCCTTTTCTTATTGATTATATAGCAATATTACAACTCTAAAGATGATTGTAGTATTCCACTGAGTGTAGATTAGCCAGCATGGAGTTGTTCTAGCTTAATTAAAGATCTCGAGTTTGAGTTTTTGAATACGTAGTTGCATTAAAATTCGATACTAAATGGTCTAATGAAAAAAATAATTGTATGTCACTGACTATTTATTAAAATAACTCTAACGCTCAAAATACTTGGATGTTTGTGTTGTAGAAAAGCCATTTGCGGTTTGGTATGGAACAGTTCCTCGTGTCACGATTTTGGATATGAACTTAATAAAAGAGATCATGACAAAAAATTTTGAATTTAGAAAGCCAGAAGTAAGTTCAACCTTTAAGTTCTTCTTGAGAGGCCTTGCAAATATTGATGGGGACAAATGGGCTCTGCACAGAAAGATAATCAATCCGGCTTTCCATTTAGAAAAGTTGAAGGTTATCACCATATTTAGTAATTTTCTAATTAAGTGTTTTTCTATGGATATTTAATTATGAAATTGTGTTGACTTTTGTAGAAGATGTTGCCATCTTTTATGGCATCTTGTGAAGAAATGATAGAGAAATGGGACAAGTTGATAGGCACACTAGACTCTTGTGAATTGGATGTGTTGCCTGAGTTTCAAAATTTAACAGGAGATATTATATCAAGAGCAGCATTTGGTAGTAATCTTGAAGAAGGAAGGTTGATATTTTCTCTCCAAAGAAAACAAGGGGAACTCTTTACACAATCAATTTCCAGTCTCAAATCTATATGGTCAAGGTGCAGTAAATCTTGATTCCAACCTATTTTTTTCTTTGGAATATTCTCTGAATTCAAGGTTTCCTTTCATATTTGGATTTTTGATTCATTTTTATTTTCCAACTCATATTCTTATCATTTAAATAATTCCATTATACTAAAAGGACTGAATTTAATATTATGCATTAAAACTAACTCGTGATATCACCTCCATCTCTTTTATTGGATAGGCTTGTTCCCTCAAAATTGACCAAAAAAATGATGCAAATCCACCAAGAAGTTCGAGACTTACTACTACGCATGATAGAGAGCAGAGAAAAGGCTATACTCTCAGGAAATGAAGAGCAAGAAGATTTACTGAATCTCTTATTGAAGTCTTATTTCAAGGAGTTTCAAGAGAACAAAAATGTTGGGATGTCAAAAGAAGATGTGATAGAAGAATGCAAGCTATTCTACTTTGCTGGTCATGAGACCACCGCCAATTTGCTAACTTGGACTATGATTGTATTGAGCATGCATCCCAATTGGCAGGAAAAGGCTAGGCAACAGGTTCTGCAACTTGTTGGAAAAAATAAACCAACTTTTGTTGACTTGAACCGATTGAAGATTGTAAGTTTGTAAGAAAAGCATTCTGCTCTTCATTAGTTGCTTGATATATATAAGGTAATTCTTTTATCATATGTTGTTTCAGGTGAACATGATCCTGCTTGAGGTTTTAAGATTGTACCCACCAACGTCCCTGGTGCGATCTATTCGTGAAGATACCAAGCTAGGAGAATACTCTATTCCAGCAGGAGTAAACCTGCAAATTCCAGTGTTCCTCGTGCAGAGGGATCCTGAACTATGGGGAGAAGATGCAATGGAGTTTAATCCTGACAGATTTTCTGATGGAAACTCCAAGGCGTTCTTTTCGTTTGGTTGGGGACCGAGAGTATGCATTGGACAAAATTTTGCCATGCTTGAAGCTAAGTTAGCATTAACTCTAATATTGCAACAATTTTCATTCGAGCTTTCACCTTTCTACAAACATGAACCTCATGTGGCTCTTACTCTTCAACCTAAGTTTGGTGCCCAAATTATCATACACAAAATTTGATGTGGTAAATATTATAGTGCTATTGTAGAATAATGCCGTAATTAGTATTATTTTTAAATATTTATGTAATACTTTTATTACGGTGTATAATTATTTAGTAATTTAAATAATTTTATTTTAATAAGATTATTACAAATAATTATTAAATCACATACATAGTTTAAAATTTTACAAAATGGTGTCATAACGTAATATCACCACAAAATTCATGGTAATATTTAACAAAATCTCATAAAAATAAGTTAAAAGGTTAAAAATATATGCACATAAAGGAAAAATATTTCTGCTTTTCTTAAAAAAAAAACTTGTGAAACATATAATGATGTCAACAAATTCAGTCTAGCAAAATTTTTTTTAATTTTTCCTTCTATATAATTTAAAATTAGTAAACAGTTAGTAAAAGTGATGTATATAATGAATAAGTAATATTAAATTGTGGCATTTAAGCAAATTTGAAAAATATTTTTAAAATTAGATCAATAGTCAAATCGATTATGTGATCAATTTTCAATTTAATTAGTTCGACTAATTTGACCGATCTGATTCAACAACTCTTATAAAATATTTTTAAAATTTATATGTTAGATAAAATATAAAAATTTATCAAACAAATCAAAAAATTTAGAAATAATAAAAGAAATATAAAACTACTACCCATCATCAAATATTAATTTTTTAAAATCAATTACCCTAATAATCTAGAATTTCATTATTCATGATCATAAAATTTTAAATTTCAACCAAAACAATACAAGTAATGCTCTATATAAAAGCCTAAAAAAATTCACATTTGAACTAAATTAATTTGAACCAATCAAATTTAATAATGAATTTATCAGTGGAGATGCATTTTTATCTGTAAAGAATTTAGCAAGAGGCAGAAAAAATATTTTTTCCATTGAAATTTGAGTAGAAACCTAACAGTAATAACAATAAAATAATTTTTCTATTGAGATTATCATACGCAAAAATATGATGTTAACAGCATGCAGTGCTATATTATATTACGACATTATATATAATATTTATCATTTTAGATAATTTTTATTTTTAATAAAATCATTACAAATAGTTAATAAATTATATATAGTTTATAAATTTATACAATAACAACATATTATAATATTATCGTAAATTTTATAATAATATTTAATAAAATCTTATAAAACAAGTTAAAAACATGCGCACATAAAGAGGGTTTTTTATTTTTCTTAAAAAGAAAAACTTGTGAAACATATGATGATATAAAAAATTCAATCTAACAATTTTTTTTCTCTTTTTTTCCTCTTTGTAAGTAAATTAATACTAACAAACAGCTAATGAAAGTGATAAATTATGACATTTATATAGTTTTAAATAATAATTTTAAAATTAGACTGATTGTTGAACTAATTCTGATGAATTTTCAGTTTAATTTATTTGACAAGTCCAATTGATTCATTTCAACTAACCTTTAAAATATTTTTTATATTTATATTTTAAATAAGTAATATAAAAATTAGTTAAAAAATTCAGAAATAATAAAAGAAATGCAAAATTACTAACCATCATCAAATATTAATTTTAAAATCAATTATCTTAATTCATAATTCATAATAATAAAAGTTTAAATTTGGTAGAAAACAATACAATTAATGCCCCACATAAAAGTCTAACAAAATTTACATTTGAATTAAATCAATTTGAACCAATCATATTTAACAAAGAACTTATTAGTGAATATGCATTCTTATCTATTATGAATTCTTGATCAAAAAATCTATAATGAATTTAGCAAGGGCTAGAAAAAGTAATTTTCCCATTGAAATTTGAGTGAGTCTAACTATCATAATGATAAAGTAACTTTGGCAAGTTGTTGAAGTTCCTCCATATTACAACTATATTTCCAATTCAGCGAGCTCAACTCACTCTTCCTCATCAAAACTCAGCTCACTCTTAAGCTTAGCTTAGCTCAGGAAGCTAACAAGCTTCTTAATTGTATTTAATTATTTTTGTTAGAGTTAGTTAAGTTTGTAACATATGTTGACTTTCTTCTTTTTGGCTTGTATATAAGAGAGACTTATCACAAATAATAAAACATGTTTTCATTCTCTGTAAATTTGTTTTTTGTTAAAGCTTGCAATTCAATATGGTATCAAAGCTCTCTTCGTTTTCTTTCTCATTTTCTTATGTTTTCTTTCACTTTCCTAGTACCAAACTACTTTTACCCACTCAAAAACTTGATCCAAATCTAAAGATTTTTGCATCTTTCAAATTCTTTCTTCTTTGCGAGTTGTTTTCTACAAGTTTTGTTCAGCTTTATCCATAGTTTGCCATAGTATTGTTCCATAAATGGCACAACTATCTTCTAATAAAACCAGATCTAAGATCCTACTGGCCCTTATTTTCTTCATCCTAATGAAAATCTTTTCGTTAGTACTTATAACATCGATTTTATCTAATCCAAATTATCATTTATATGCTCAAAGCTATGAGAATGGCATTATAATCAAAGAATAAGTTGAATTTGTTGATGTTAGTATTAAAGCTCCAGCAACAGATGATAAAGAGTGCCCAACATAGGAAAGATGTAATGTAATGGTGCAATCATGGCTTTTTTAAACAGTATCTCCATCCATCAAAAAGAGTGTGATATGGTTGGATGTTGCAATTGACGTGTGGAATGATCTTAAGGATCAATTTTCTTAAGGTGACTCATTTCCCGTCTCTGAACTTCAAGAAGAAATTTATGCACTTCAGCAAAAAACTTCATCAGTTACTAAGTATTTCACACAATTAAAAGTCCTATGGGATGAGTTAATTGGCCTCAAGCTTGTTCCCTTATGTCCTTGTAATCCTTAATGTGATTGCAGTACATTGATTATAGTGAAAGGTTACCAATAAAATGACAATGTAATTCATTTCTTAAGAGGCCTAAATGAGGGATTTCATACTGTACATTCTCAAATCATATTGCTTGACTCATTACCTGCAATTAACAAAGTGTTTGCTTTAGTATCACAACATGAAAGGTAGTTAGGTGCTATGAAAGGCAATTTGCTTTAGTGCATTAAATGTGGTTAAAGGTTGCCAACAAAGTGGCTATGTAATTTGTTTCTTAAGAGGCCTAAATGAGGGTTTCATACTGTACATTCTCAAATGATGTTGTTTAACCCATTACCTTTGATTAACAAAGTGTTTGCTTTAGTATTACAATATGGTAGGTAGTTGGGTACTATGAACTCTACTAGCATGATCGAACCAATAATTTTTTATGGTCAATCTAATAGTGGTGCTTATGTGAATTGCACTTTTAATATAGCTCAACCAAAAAGGTTTAATGCTCCACTAGGTGTGCCAACACCAATTCTCAGTTCTCTAACTCTTAAGGGTCAAGGAGGACTAATTCTAAGTGCACTTTTTGTGGTTATATAGGTCACACTATGGATGTCTACTACAAAAGGATGACTATCCCCTTGGTTATAAACTCAGGAATCATTTTAATGGCCCTATTGCTAATCACTAGGAGGTTATTAATGAGTCTCACATCACTGATAATCATGGATATGCTACTAATGGAAAGTTTGATTCTACTATTCCCAATACTGTCCACCCTTCGAATCCTATTATTTTTTAAAGCAATTCAAGTGTTCCACCTATCACTCTTGGACAATATTCTTAGCTAGTGAACATGTTGCAACAATTTTCATCTCAGAATGGTCAATCTAATACATAAACATTATCTCTAACAACTTTGTACCTTAGCTTGAGGCTTCAGGTATTCATTACTGTTTTAATGCTTCTACTCAATCTTGTTTTTCTTTTGATTAGATTTTTGACATTGGTGCTATATATCACATCACTTATAACATTTAACTATTTAAAAGTTTTTACTAAGTCCAAGGAATGTTTGTTACTTTACCTAATGGTTCTAAGGTCCTTATTACTCATATAGGTGTCATAGAGCTTTCTTTTTATTTTACTCTTCATGATGTCTTATTTATTCCTTAATTTTCTTTTAATCTCATTTACGTTAGCAAGCTTACATCTCAAACTCATTTTTGCATTTTTTTTTATCATAAGATGTGTCTTATCTAGGATCTTCAATGCTAGAGATGATTGGTTCAGCTAAGAAGCTCCAAGGATTATATCATTTATCTTTATAGCACACCAATTCTTCTTCACCTTCTTCTATGTTTGTCAATTCAGTTGAGTCTAGTATTTCCAATAAAGTTTGTGTTATTACTATCAATAAAATTGATATATGGAATTATAGGTTAGGTCACTTATCAAATCCTAGGCTTAAAATTCTTCAGTCTTTTTGATCCTACTATTTCTCTTCCTGCACAAAGTTTTTGTGATGTTTGTCATCTTGCGAAACAAAAAAACTTTCTTTTCCTATAAGCAAGTCCACTTCTAATAAAATGTTTGATTTGATTCATGTTGATATTTAGGGGGTTTATCTCTATAACTTCCTTGTATGGTCATAAGTATTTTCTTAACATTATTGATGATTACAACAGATTCATTTGGATACATTTGTTAAAATCAAAATCTGAGGCAATAGTGTTATTTAAGAACTTTGTTACTTTTATTAAGACTCAATTTCAAGTGAGGATTAAATGCATTAGAAGTGATAATAGATTGAAGTTTCATATGTCTAATTTTTATGCCTTTTTAGGCATTGTCCATCAAACAACTTGTGTGTACACCCTTCAGCAAAACAATGTAGTTAGAGGAAACATCAACATCTCTTGAATGTGGAATAGTTTCTTGATTTCAAGCTTCTTTGCCAATGAAATTTTATGCATATTGTATTACTCATATGACATATGTCATCAGCAGAGCCTCTTTCACCTCTTCTCTCCAATTATACTCCCTATAAGCTTTTCCGCAATGCTAAACCTGATCTCAGCTCATTAAAAGTGTTTGGTTGCTATTACTATATTGCTACCATACCAAAACTAAGAACTAAGTTTGAACCTAGGGCTTCTAAATGTATTTTCCTTTGTTTTCCAACTCAAAGCAAAAGATATAGGCTTTATAACTTGTCCACTAATCAAGTTTTTGTTTTTAGAGATGTGGTGTTTTATGAGCATTTGTTTTCATATCAGTCTCCTCTTACACTGATGATTTTGTTTTTCTAGCACCTATAGAGTATGAACCTATTTTTGATTACCTTATCCCTTCTAGTTTTGGTATCTCTTATTCTTTATCTTCTTCTTCTAATTCCAATTCTCCTCCTCCACCTCTTATTACTTCTTTTACGCCTATTTCTTCTCCTCTAAAACCTAGACACTATACAAGAACACATAAACCTCCTACCTACTTGCAGGATTACACCTATCAACCTCTTCATTCTCTTTCTCATTCCAATCTTATTTCTACTTCTCCTCATACATTTGATAAAGTATTGTCTTATCATCATTTTTCTCCTAAACATCAAGTGTTTTCTACTACTCTTGACCACCTCTAAGAGCCAAAAACCTATAATGAAGTTGTCCAACATCCCTGCTGGTAAGAGGCCATGAATCAAGAAATTCAAGCTTTGCAAGTAATCACACCTAGAGACTCACTAATCTACCTCTTGAAAAATAACCCATTGGCTATAAATGGGTCTATAAAGTAAAATATAAAGCTGATGGGACTATTGAAAGGTGTAAGGCAAGGCTTGTTGCCAAAGGTTTTACTTCGCAACATGGCTTAAACTACGTCGACACATTCTCTCTAGTGGCTAAAATGTTTACTATCAAAACTCTTTTAGCCATTGCAACAATCAAAGGTTGGTCTTTACAACAACTGGATATCAATAATGCATTTCTCCATAGAGATTTGCATAAGGAAGTTTATATGCAACTACCTCTTAGATTCCACTCTTCTCTTCCCAACCAAGTTTGCAAGCTTACTAAGTCATTGTATGGTTTAAAGCAGGCTAATAGGTAGTGGCATGCCAATCTTACCTTTGTTTTACCTAGTTAGGGTTTTACACATGTTTCCTCATTTTCTTCTTTGTTCACTAAAACATGAGACAATTCTTTAATAGCCTTGTTAATTTATGTTAATGATGTTATATTGTCCAGTGACAACACCAAGCTCATTGAAGATATAAATGGCTATTTGCATTAACAATTTTGGATTAAAAGATCTAGTGGGCACAAATATTTTTTAAGCTTGGAGATGGCTTGATCTAAAGGCGACATTAACTTGTCTCGAAAGAATTATGCACTAGATCTTTTTTCATGATACAAGTTTTCTCTCTTCTAAACTAGTATTTTCTCCTCTATTTTCTTCTACTAAGTTGTTTAAAGGAGATAGTGTTCCCTACCATGACATTATTGGCTATCGAAGACTTATTGGGAAATTGCTTTATCTCTGTAATACTAGGCCTGATCTTACCTTTATTGTCCATCAACTTTCTCAATTCTTGGACTGTCGAACTGTTAATCACATGCAGGCAGCACATAGAGTGCTTAGGTACTTAAAGCAAGCATCAGGGCAAGATTTACTTTTCTCTTCCCATGCCTCCTTTTAATTAAAAACCCTTTGTTGATTCTGATTAGGCAACCTACATTAATACCAAGAGGTCTGTGTCATGTTTTTATTAGTTATTTTTTTAGTATAAAACCCTAAAGTTAGGGTCCTATCTATCCCATTAAGTCTTCATCTGGCACAGATCACAGAATCTAGGAATATGAAACCTTAGCTGAATTTATCCTCAATTTATCCATACACAAACTGGTGATTGAATATAATGAGTATAAAATTCAGTGAAGAGATAAACTAATAAATAACACATATAAGAAATTTACTTCTTTATACCATTTATAAGTATATCAAATCTATACTTTAAATAATTAACTTAATATCAACAATTCAGTAAACTGCATAATAAGCAAAATTTTCAAAATTCTTTCGAAAATCAAGATGAAATCATGCTATATATTTATATGAGTCAAATAACTCACTTTGCAAATCTCAATTTATAAAACTATGTAATTTTTCTAATACTTATATTTTACATTCGGACCTTATTAATTAAATCCATAGTCAATTAAAAAATTGAAATATTATAAATAACAATTATAATAGACATTCATATATAAATTTTATTGATCGAAGCTGAGAGAAGCTGACATCTTGGACAAAATGATGACATTGATAGCCCAAAAATAAATATAAGCTAGTTATACGCATGCACAAAACTACCCGCACTAGACAACCACCTGATATATGTTGCAATGATTTTATGTATATCATGCATTGTCGACATAGACAGTAATAAAAATACCACCAGTCATCACGACACTAATCTACTATACTTATATTATGAGTGCATTAAATTATTATTTCCACATAATAAAATCCAACATAACTTTATAACTCAAAATTTATAATAGAACATACTAATATTTAATAAATTTAAAATATCTTGCTATATAATCATACATCAATATGACAAATTCAAAATTTATCCAAAATATATTTATTCACTAACCAAGCTTAAATATCAAATTAACCATTTCATAAAATAACTTTGAAAACTTATTTTTAAATAAAAAATAATTTCAAAACATGCACAAATATATATTAATTTAAATTAAAATAATTTGTTAAAAATTTCTCCACTCACCTAGATAACAGAGCTAAGACTATCTATCGAAAATTCAGTAAAATCTCACTTATAAATTGAACTATTCCCTTTGTAAAATGAATATAATTCCTGTAAGAAATCACATCACAATGTCCACTGGGGCCTCCAATCATTCAATATATTTTCCACTTCTATTCCACAATTTCATCAAATTCAAAGTAAATATTTAAAATTCTTAATCCATTTCTTATGCATAATTTTCAAACAAATCTCAAATTTTCAATTGTTAATTCTCATAAGTTCTATTAAATAAACTTACTTTTATTAATTTATCTAACCTTACAATCAAGCCCAATAATTTCAATTAATCTCAATTAATTCTCTAATATTCATCATTTAATTGTAAAATTCCATTTTGGTCATAATATCTTTAAATAACATCCATAATCATCATTCATGCTATTAATCCCTTTAAATTTAAATCTTTCAATTTAATAAATCTTTCTTCAACTATCATTTAATCTCTATTTAACTTAATTACTCTAGTAACTATTCCATAAAATACCTCAACAACTCCACAATCCTTAACAATCATATTAATTCCAACCAATTCCTCTAATTAAAATAAATTTCTTTAATTCTCATAATTTAATCTAAATCACCATTAAACCTCAATTCTTCGATCTAATAATTAATTACCATAATCACATATCTATTTAACTCATTTTCATGTCATCAAATGTCCAATAAACATTAATTTCATAATTTTAAACCCAAATTACAATTATTGAAAAATAGATAAAAATTCATAAAATCTCACCGAAACATCTATAGTTCATAAAAGTTTCACTAACGCAACTGCAATGAAAAGAAGCACGTTTTGTCCCGATTTGCCTCCTGGACCTTGCCAGAGCCATCACCCATAGCGGCTGGAGTTCACCACCAGTGACCATTGAAAAAATGGCTAAATCCGTCTAGTTTATTGTCTTCCCAGGAGTTCATAAAAACTTACAGTATCGTCATATGAGCTACCATTTGTTCAAAATCTTAAAAAAATAAAGCTTTGATGGGTTATTACATCGTTGTCTGACATTTGTTATGGACTAATAAGATGTCCATGGAAAGCTGGTGAGTATAGCTTTCTATAATAACTGGAATCACTTAATTTGGAGTTGCAGTTCAAGAGTTAAAGCCATTGAATTTTCTACCTTGTTTTGTCGTTTTCCCACTGTTTCAGGTGTTGTTGTTGTTCCCACTACTGGTGGTTTTGGCTAGACTAGACGTGGCTGGGTTGCCCGCTGGTAGTGGTGGTCGACTTTCTCTGCCTCTCCCTCTTTTCCTCTTCCTCTCTCTCTTTCCTTCTTTCTTTCCTTTCCTTCCCTCCCCTTCTTTCTTCTTTTCCTCCTGTTGCTCCATTGGTTGGTGGAAATTATGGTGTGGACCAATCGCAATCACAAATTTTCTATTTTTTTTTTTTCACACACACACATATGTGTGTGTATTATTATGAATATATAAACACACCTTATTAAAACTCTAAAAAATAATCTAAATTATATTTATACATGAAATAAAATAATTTTCTTCATGAATGCTATTTTTAATAATTGAGTTCTAATTTAAAATTCTTTATTTTATTAATCATATTTAAATAAAATCTCATCACAAATAAATTATACATAATTTAATATTGAAATTCACTTAAAATATTTATAATAATAATTATCCTTAGTATTATCTCTATAAAATTTTCACATAAATAAAATCATTAAATTTGAAACTTAGAAATATAATATAATATCATAATCACATGTACTTAAATAAATTGAAAATTAACTATGAAATTAATCATAATACTGATTGCATACACATGTATTCAAATAATTTTCTCTAAGGTAAATTACTTTTTATATTATTCAAATACTCAAATTAAATTTAAAATCCAAATTAATTACCAATAATTATATTTTAATAACTCAAATATTCATAATTCTAGAGAAAATATAATTTGTAAATTTTTGGATGTTATACTTTAGTCTCTTGAAAATCCAAAAAGCAACAAACTATTTCAAGATCTTCATTTGAGGTAGAATATAAGGTTATGGCTCATGGTTGTTGTGAACTTTAGTGGCTCTTATTTTTGTTGGCTAATTTACATATTCTCCACACCTCTGCTACACTTTTATGTTGTGACAATCAATCTGCATTTCACATTGCTCAAAATCCAATTTTCCATGAGCGAACTAAGCACATTGAAATTGGTTGTCACCTCATTTAAGAGAAAGTTGCTGTTAGTATTATTCATTTACTGCCTATTACTTCTGAAAATCAAGTTGCAGATTGTCTTACCAACGCCCTTCCTGTTTTTGCTTTTTAACAAGCTATTTCCAAACTTTGTATACAAAATTTATATGTTGCAACTTTAGGGGGCTATTATAGCTATATTTCCAACTCAACGAGCTCAACTCACTCTTTAGCTCAATTTAGCTTGTGAAGCTAACAAGCTTTTTAATTGTATTTAATTATTTCTGTTACAGTTAGTTAAACTTATAACAGATGTTGACTTTTTTTTCTTTTTGGCTTGTATAGAAGAGAGACTTATCACAAGTAATAAAACAAGTTTTCATTCTCTACAAACTTGTTTTTATTTTTTTTGTTAAAGCTTGCAATTCAATACTCCAATTGATCTCTCATGCCCTTTTCATTTTCTTTAGCTCTTGCACACTTTTCAACTTCCTCTCTTTCTGACACCTTTTCCCCCTCTTTGGAAGCATTTTTTCCCCTAGATTTTGCCATCCTTTTATATTCATCATCTTCCTCTGCTTTAAGGAGTGGTTGGGTTCAAATAACAAGAAGGAGAAAATTTTGGGTTTGAGGCCTTTTTTTCCCCTAGTTAAGAGCACAAAAATAATGTTGATTTCTTAACAAGCTAGGTTCATTCTAATCCAATAGATATGAATTTAGAACCATACTGAACTAGTAAAATTAAGAACTGATAAGTGGTTTGATTTGATTAGTGTTAAAAATCAGTCAATTAAAAAATGACTAACGTACCAAATAAACCTCTGAACTTGCCTCAAAGTGATAATAAAAGATAAAATTAACTTTTTCATTAAATTTACTAATGATTTTGTATTATTTCATTAAATTTATTACTGATTTTGTACTATTTTGTCATAAAAGCCTTTTTTATCAAAATTACCCCTGATCTTATATTATTTCGTCATAAAAGTCTAAAATACTAGCAAAGGAGATTGCATGTGTTATAAATTTAATTTAAGAGAACCTGACTCAGATGTATTTTGATAAAAACCAAAGATTCTCCTAAATTCCTAAATCCTAATAACATAACTTTATTTTGATAATAAAATTTTATTAATTGAAGAACGCAAAAAAACGATATATTCATGGAGTAATAATTTTGTTTATTTATCTAATTGCAACATAAATAAAGAAAAATATGTTAAATAGGAGTATAAAGGTATACAAAAATATTGTTAAAAATTTTTATTTTATAATTTAATAAATTATATTTTTTAAAAAATAATAAAAAATAAAATATTTATCGGATGAAAAATTATCGTAGAGTGAGGAGTCTTTATAGAAGTAGGGATAAGAGGAAATTTTTTCCTATCAAGAGGGTGGGATAAATGAAGTAAGATAGATGATGAGAGATAATTCTCACCATTTGACTTGTTATTCTTACGTCAATTCTCTCTTCAACCAATATTTTGAACTTTTATGATGAAATAATATAAAATCAAGAGTGAATTCAACAAAGTAATATAAGTTCAGGGGTAAAATTGATAAAAATATTTATTTTGTCCTTTTATTGTCACTTTTAGATAAGTTCAGAAGTTTCTTTAGTATTTTAGCCTCTAAAAAATTAATCAAGATAAAAAAAAATAATCAAAAAGTAGAAACATTGTCGAAAACTGAAAGTCAAATTAAATTGATTCAACTTAAAACTATGACATTTTGTGAAAAAATTAAAAATATATTATTTTACTCAAAGTTTAAATTTTTTTAAAATAGTTTTCATTACTTTATCTTATTATATATATTTTTTATTTTTTAAACATTTTTAAGTATTATTTATATATATTTTTAAACAAATAAAAAATATTCTATTAAACTAAACTAGTCGAATTAATTAAACTTCCTAAATTAATAACCGACCAGCTCACCAATTCGATTTTCAATCCGATTTTAAAAATATTGAATTTTTTCAATTTTCTTCTCTCATATGTAATTTCTTTATCATCCGAGTTTGTACAATTAACGGATCGGCCAGCCAACCAGTTCCGGTTTATGGGTCTGGTTTTAAAAACTCGATTTTAAGCGTGGTGTTTGCAAGGTCATCAAGTTTAAGCCAGTTAGACCCAGCAAAATCTACTTCATATCCTCGATCTAAATCACCATATCACATAAACATACACAAACCAAGGTGCATGCCGGTGCTAGTGATACAGTGACAATGACATTCTTGATTATGGGTTTGCTGTTTTGTGTGGTA
Organism: Omphalea diandra; assembly: GCA_949677035.1. Classification (NCBI taxonomy): domain Eukaryota; kingdom Viridiplantae; phylum Streptophyta; class Magnoliopsida; order Malpighiales; family Euphorbiaceae; genus Omphalea; species Omphalea diandra. The sequence goes on along the minus strand of CATIWR010085825.1, from coordinate 74,024 downwards.
ATCATAGTTTGCAGTCTAACACTAATGCATGCACTATGGTGAACACCCAAAATGATAGAGAAGAAGTTGAGAAAGCAAGGCATCCATGTCCTTCCATACAGGTTTCCTTATGGGAACCTGAAAGAGACAATGAAGTTAGCGTCAGAGGCAAAGTCTCAGCCCATGGAACTATCTCATGATATCGCTCATCGACTTGATCCTTTGCTTAAAGGACTGGCCATAACATTCAGTAAGTTTCCTATCTTTAATGAACGTGAACAGTCAAACCAGACAGTCTAAACCACCGATTTGGGATTAAACTAGCTAAGCTAGCACCTTTTGCATATGGTGCTTATGGGTGTTTCATCAAAGGACTCCGATAGCTGTTGATTTTATAGATATCTCTCATTCGACTCCATTTAGATGATTGTGTAGCGCACCCAATTAAAGAAGAAAAAGGATGCAACACCTAGTTGTTTTAACCTGATAACTGAATCATGATCATTTGGCATCTAAGATCCAGAAATTTGTATGTATTGCAGATCAGAAGCCATTTGCTATTTGGTTTGGACCGACTCCACGTGTGACAATATTGGATTCAAAAATGATAAGGGATATTTTGACAAGAAAATTTGAATTCCGAAAGCCAGAAGTAAGTCCAACCGGTTGCTAAAATTTGTATTTGCTCAGGAGGTAAACAAATTTGTATTTGCTAAGATAATGTGTGACAATATTGGATTCAACAATGATAAGGAGGTAATCAAATTTGTATTTGCTAAAATTTTTCTTTTTGTACCTTGTTTCAGGTGAAAATGATCTTGTTTGAGGTTCTAAGATTGTATCCACCAACATCCCTTCGACGACCGATATTCAAAGAAACCAAACTAGGAGAAAACTCTTTTCCAGCTGGAGTCAGCTTCGAAATCCCATTGTACCTTGTCCGAAGGGATCCTCCACTATGGGGCGAAGATGCAATGGAGTTCAATCCTGAAAGATTTTCTGATGGGAGTCCCACAACATTATTTTCATTCGGTTAGGCACCAAGAGTATATGCACTGGACAGAACTTTGCTATGCTTGAAGCTAAGTTAGCACTAACTGTCATCTTGCAACATTTCTCATTTGAGCTTTCCCCTACTTATAGGCATGTGCCTCATATTTCTCTTACTCTTCAACCTCAGTTTGGCGCCCAAGTTGTCCTAAGAAAAATCTGAGATAGTCATCTCTATGCACTTATTGTTGCTCTTATTAATGTTTAGTACTTGCTTATGATAGTTTATTATGGAGAACATGTCTTTTAATTGCACAACTATAAAAATTAACTGTTTATGAGTATAAATTCATGCTCACTTGGTGAATTTTGTGAAATAATATTAATGGATGTTGGATAAAATTATACGAGAATGTGCTTTTCTCTTTTCTTAAATTTGAAACGAAAGAAATACGATTTCTTAAATTCAATATAAATAAATTTGTTTGGATTTATTTTAAAAGAGAATGTATAGATTAAAGTTTAAAATTCTCATCCCATATAAATAAAAAAAAAATTTATAAAATTAAGAGTGAAGTTGATAGAGTGTAATATTTGTCATAAGTAACATTAGTGAGTCACTTACTTTAATTTCATCAACTTGTATCTGTTGGGAAATATCATTGGAATTGCTTGTATGTTTTCCTAAAGTTATATTTTATAGAATAATGACTCCCTCACCAAACAAAGTCACTAAATAAGTTCCATGTGCTGATAATATTTCAAGTGCCTAAATATTTTGAGATTTTTCTATTTAGTGTTTGATGGTATGAATATAATAAAAATTTACAATTAACTAGTAAGAATTTGCTTCGATTATATTTGAATAATTTTTATGGTTAAGAGTTGCATATTAAAATTATAATTAAAAGAAAAAATGACAATTATAAAAAAAATTTACAATCAAGTGCCCTAATAATTTTTTCAGTGACAGAATATTAATATGAATTACAATAGCAGAATATTTGTCCAAATGGACCATGAAAGTTGATATACACGTTGGCTATTTTATTAAACAATAAATATGCACCTTCCTTTTTTGAATTGATTCCAAATGTTTGTAATTGAATTTTCTCAAATTGGTTATATATTTTTTTTATAATAAAACAATTTAATGTTCAGGCTAAACTAATTAATAATTAAGACGGATGAAAAAAAATTAATTTATAAAGTAAACCTAATTTATATTATTTTCAGAATTCAAATATTCATAATTATCGAAATAATTGAAAATACATTATATGGTAATATTATTTTCTCTATAGAAATATTTAAATATAAAGAACAAACATTAAAATATATAATTTCAAAAGGTCTCTAGATCCAATTTTGAATTCTATTTTTATTTTAATATAAAACATTTTCGAGTATCTAATATTCTACTTAATTTGTTTATATTGTGTTTGAATGTAATTGATCAAATTTGGAATAGTCATGAGTTAAAAAAAATATATTTTAGGTAAAGTTTCAAAACATTATTAAAATATTTTTTGGGAATAAAATAGTGCTAATATCAGTTTTTGATTAAAATTTTTTTGAGACATTTTTAAATTTATGATAATTTAAACTAATTAATATTTAACATAGATTAAAAAATGGAGCTTATAAAGTAAATTTAATTTATATTATTTTCATAATTTAGACATTTATAACCATCAAAATAATAAAAAATACGTTAGATAGCAATAATTTTTTTCCTAAAAAATATTGAATTATGAAGAACAAGAATTTAAATATATAATCTCAAAAGGTTTTTTTGTTTAATTTGAATTATATTTATTTATTTTAGTATAAAGCATTTTTAGATATCTAACTTTTTACTTGTTTTGTTAATGTGTTTTGATGTTATTGATCCAATTTGGAATAGATAATGAGTTTTAAAAAAATATAAATTTTTTTGGTAAAATTTATAAACATTATTAAATTTTTTTTGGGAATAAAAAATGCTAATATCATTTATTGAGAAATTTTTTTTGAGACAATTTGATAAAATAATTTGGAATACATATGTATTAGTGTATAAAATTAATAATTTTACCACATAGAAATTTAAAATTAATTTATAAATATTTTATATTTCAAATATTTATATTTTTTGTCTTTGAAATTTTTATAATATTTATTTATTAATATAAATCACTATGATCATATCATTTTTTCTTATTCTAAACTTATTCTAAAAGGAAAAAAGAAAACATTTTTTTGTTAATTTTAATTTCTTCTTCCCCAAGCCACTTTGCATATGATAGCATTGAAGACTTCACTTCGTCGAGGCTTTAGGTATCAATCACACAAGCATCAGAGTCTTATCATATCTAAGCTTCTATCAGTTCTATTACGACGTCATTTCCAATTCATTCCTCGTCGATTCTACCATGGGTCCGCCCCCCAATACCCCCAGCGGCAGCGGCACCTCCAGAGACGAGGTATCGGTGAAGGTGCCGGCAAAAGACCCTAAGAAGAAGGACGAGAAGAAGGACGAGGATCTTGTAAGCAATAATTTACTTCACAATTTTGATTTTTCGCTTCTTTAATTAGAGTTTCCTAATTAACATTCTGCTGGAATTGTTAAAATAGGGTTTTTCTTTATAGTCTTTTACTAAGCTTAGCTAAGGTTTTCGTTTAATTAGTTGATGTGAGTGAATTTTTTTATGTGCCAGTCGGATGAGGACTTGGCTTTAAAGCAGCAGTTGGAGTTGTATGTGGAGAGGGTTCAGGATCCTGATCCTGGATTGCAGAAGGTTGCCCTAGAGAGTATGAGGTAATTCAAATGATGTAATGTTTAAACATGGCATTGTTGTAAAATATCACTTTTTATTAAAAATTTGTGTTTTTTTAATTATTTGCTGCAATAGTTGTTGATTATTGACTTATTGTAAATGGTTGTGCTCATTTAGACTTAGCTGTCTTGGTTTTGGGTATTGGGGCTTAAACCAATGCAGAGCTGTTTTAGATGGAAACTTGTTTTTTAATATAAGGGAATGAATTAATGCATCTGATGTATTTTCTTTCTACTGAAGTTTGCAAGTTTGTACTTGCTTACTAAGCATGGTATTGTTATAAAGTATCCCTTTTTTTTGCTTCTGAATGTTGTGGCATGGCAAAGTTGTGAATCAGAGATGTGTCCCTTTTTGTATATTAGCTGCAGCTGTTAGTTGATTCTTCGGGGCTGATTTCTTTCTAGGCCTTGAAGTTATATTGACCTGTGTTTTAGAAGAAAATCTTGTCTTTTATAAAGGAACTATATTATTGCATCTGATGTACTTTCTTACTAATGAAATTTGCTATTATGCAATTCTCTGTTTGTGTTGTTATTTGGTGATTTTTAGAACTGAGGATGATCTCTTATTTGTTGTGATTTATTATGTTCATAATAAAGAAGAAAAGAAGCAATATCATTATGGGTTAGAAAATTAAACATGTTCTAAGATGGCATATATGTAGTTGTAGTAATATACCTAGAGGTTATTGTTAATTTGCATGATTGAGCTTTAGATTGAGTTTGTAATTGTGCTGTGAGAAAATATAGGCTTTAACATTGAGTTTGTAATTGTGCTGTGAGAAAATATAGGCTTTAACTAGCATGCAAAGGCAGTTTAGAAAACGACTTGAATTTACAAATCCATATAGAGCTTTATCAACACAATTTTTGTTACCATGTGTGGAAAGTTATTATAATAGACATGGATGAGCTTTCATCTTGTAATATGAACTTATGGTGCCTATCATATGACTCTAGCTCTTAAGGCATATCTGCTGCATCTTAATTTGGTGGTGCATAAAATCTTTTCTTGCAGGCAGGAAATACGAACATCAACAAGCTCAATGACCTCCGTTCCAAAGCCATTGAAATTTCTTCGACCACACTATGTAACTCTAAAGGCATATTATGAAACGATGGCTGACTCAGATCGGAAGGTGTGAAATGTGTGGGAGGATGTTACCTTTTATCTTACTAAGTTATTATCCATTCTAGTTAAACGATGTTGCTTTTTCTTAATTGCAGAAGTACTTGGCAGATATACTGTCAGTTTTGGCTTTGACCATGTCCGCTGAGGGAGAACGGGTATGCCTAATACTGTAGGATTTTAAGTTTATATTAATTTCTCTTGGAGTGGTTGTGCTGGCAAACATGTCGGCAGGGAGTGTAGTTTATTTCTGCCTCTTCACTCTATTCGCACCCTTTTTCTTTTCCTGTCATTCATATTTTTTTAAAAAGTTTTGTCTGTGCATGTAATGTTTGATAAGCATGCATGAAGCGTTCTAGTTATTCTTTCCTTATCTCAATCTGAAGCTCCATCACTACCTCAAACTGTTTTTATTGTTGAGATTTCCAGGAAAGCTTAAAGTACCGATTACTAGGTTCAGAAGGTGATATTGGCTCATGGGGCCATGAGTATGTAAGGTGAGCATCAAGTGTTTGAGGACACTGTTCTTATTAATATGGTATTTTAAAGACTTGTTGCCTAAGATGCAAGTTTTATTAGTTGTTCTTACTAGATTTTAAACATATTTGGCTATCCACAGCATTTGCATTATAATAGTTAATTTGTCCTTGTTGAACTTCATTTTTATCATTTTAGGAAACCCATATGAGTCAATTTTGACATAATGTGATTGCATTTGTTTGTTGTCAGGAACTTGGCAGGAGAAATTGCTCAAGAATATGCTAAGAGACAGGTTAGAAATCAATCAGTTTATTATGATGCTGAAATTACTTATCTTTAGAAATGATACTGAAATTACTTATTAAAAAAGAAACATGTTCTGTTAAATTATCATGCAATTAAAAAAAGTTCTGTTATGTTCCCGGAATTTGGATCTTGTTACAGGTCCTGAAACAGAGGAACTGAAATCTGATTGATTGTGTTTGGAAGATTTTCTTCTTTACCTATTTTGCTAAATCAATGGTAATTGAATAATGAAGATTGGAAAGGGTAAGAACTTGTTAAATGAGAAAACTCTTCAATCTCATAAACAAAAAAGAATAAATTTGACAAGATAGTTCCTTGTTTCTTTTCTTCACTTCCCAACTATTTAATAATACAATAACTAGATAAAAACTGAAAATGATCACCCACTACAAAGAAAACAAAAGCAACTGCTGCCACAATTTAAATATAAATTGCATAACTAATACAGAACGATATAACTGTTGCTCACTGCTGCAACCACATCAAGACTTAGCTGTTGCATCACATCAAATTTGCCTCTGGGTTCTTTCTTACTTACATGGGTTTAGTGTTGGTATACTTGGCTCTGGAAAAGTTAACTTGAACCAAGGCGGAAGCATAATTCCTAACAAGGTCCCTCTTGATTTACATTTATGGCCTAAATGCCATGTATTGTATATTGGAAAGTTATTCAAGCTGTTGAATATTTTAGTGCTATTATTAAATAATACAAAATAAGCATGCTCTTTGTTCATGTACATGGTTGATTTTTCCATGTGGTTTTAGATGCATTGGTGATGCCCAATTGATTGTCTTTTATGTTTGATTGTGAAGATATTTTCCTTTTGAAATTCTGATTATGTTCCTTGCATTTGATGTTGCAGAGTGAGGAGACCTCTATTGAAGATGTAATGGAACTTGTGACACAAATTGTTGCCTTCCACATGAAGGTATGTTTCAAAATCAATTTTGGCCATTAGCTTCACTACATGAAACAAAGATACATAGTTAAATCGCTAAATCTTGATGTAGAGCAAATATACTGAGTTTTGGTTTATAAATTTATAAATTTCCAAGTTCTATGTAACACATGATCATGTCATATCAGAAGAAGCATGTCAGTATCTGATTCATATATATTTTTTTTTACCCCTTTGGCAGCACAATGCTGAACCGGAAGCTGTTGACCTTCTAATGGAGGTGCCATGCAATTTTATTTCTTTTTTCTCATTTATTCTGGTTTCATAAATCATACCCTTATCTCCACTTTTCTGAGCTTGAATTCTTATGATTTGGCTAACTCTAGGTTGAAGACCTTGATCTCTTGATTGATCATGTGGACAAAACAAATTTCAAGAGGACCTGCCTATATCTCACCAGTGCAGCAAGGTAACTGAAATTGTAGAGCCTGTCTTTTTGCAACCACAGTGCAACCTTTTTGTAGTTGCAATTCTTTGAACTTATTATTTAAAGGAAATGATTTGGTACGTGTATTTTCAGAATGCACAGTATGTATGTGAGCAAAAATTTTAAATGGATAATTGTCAAATTTCTTTTTGTTAGGAGATATAATCATTACCTGTATCTGCACTTTATTATAGTTTGAACCAGTGATGCTTGAGAAAATGACTTGTGACATGAGGCACTTAATATTTGGAAAAATCTAGATTTTTATAACTTCTATCCGAGAGTGTAAATAAGCATGCTTTTCTTTGTTTCAATTTGAAGAATCATTTACTAACCTATTGGGGTTGGCTAAATTAGTACACTTGCATAGAACTATAGATAGGTGTGATTGGCTCAGTGCCTGTACCACACACATGCACATATTCATGTATTTGTGTTCTATCTCTCTCTCTCTCTCTCTCTCTGACGATGAATTTTCTCGCTGCAATGAAATGCAGATACCTTCCTGGACCAGATGATATGCTTGTTCTTGATATTGCTTACATGATATATCTCAAATTTGAGGAATTCCCTAATGCACTTCAGATTGCACTGTTCCTTGATAACATGCAGGTTTGATCATCATGATACATTTAAGAAGATTTTGCTTTTAGTTACTTTTTTTAATGATCTAAATTCAAAGAGATGAAGATGCATTATTTCTTGTTTAATTTTGATTTGGATTTCACGGTTTTCCAGCGAGTAACATGATGGTTGATGCAATTAGATCGATACCATATTTAAAATATAATTGTTTATTATTTATGACATCTCAAAATATATGTTGGCAGTATGTGAGGCAAGTTTTTACAGTTTGTCAAGATTTGCTCCTGAAGAAGCAATTCTGTTACATTGTTGCTCAACATGTAAGTTTTGAATTGTTTAAGATGCTTGTGGCATGAGTTCTACAGCAACATAAGTTATGGTTGTTTCTGAATGCTGTTTCATTTATGCAGGGTATTACTTTTGAGCTTGATGAGGATATGGCTGCAGATGATGAGGATAGAGAAGCATTGCAAGAAATCATTAACAACACTAAGTTGAGTGAAGGTTACTTAACCCTTGCTCGGGATATTGAGGTCATGGAGCCCAAATCTCCTGAAGACATTTATAAGGTTAGGATTTTGATGACTTGTACAATGCTATACTCTGGTTTTCGTTAAGGTTATAGTTAGTATGTGCAGACATAATACTATTGTTTGCTTTGCTAATTTCATGACTTGGTTGTTTGATGTTTGATAGGCACATTTGCTTGATGGCCGGGCAACTGCTGGTGCAAGTGCTGATTCTGCTAGACAAAATTTGGCTGCTACATTTGTGAATGCATTTGTAAATGCAGGATTTGGTCAGGTAAATATTATCAAATTTGCAGAAAAGCTATCTTGAGGTTTGTGAGTTAAGTTGATAATCATCAGTAATTATTACAGGATAAGTTGATGACAGTTCTAGGAGATTATTCAAGTGGCAGTTCTCCAGCACATTGGCTTTTCAGGAATAAGGAACATGGAAAAGCCAGTGCTGTTGCAAGTCTGGTATGCATTCCTTTTCAATTATGTTATTCATCTATGACAGTCTGCAAATTTGTCATGCCTCTCACTCATTACAGGGTATGATCTTACTGTGGGATGTTGACTCTGGACTTTGTCAAATTGATAAACATTTACATAGCAGTGACAACCATGTCATTGCTGGTGCACTACTAGGAGTTGGGATTGTCAATTGTGGTATCAAAAACGATTGTGATCCTGTGAGTGACCTTTAATCGACAGAATATAAGTGCAGCCAGTTATTGTATCATAATCTCTTACATATTTTCTTCTCTCAGGCACTGGCACTTCTTGGGGATTATATAGAGAACGAAGATTATTTTGTCCGAATTGGGGCAATAATGGGTCTCGGAATTGCATATGCTGGTTCTCAGAATGACCAGGTAAATATCTTGCTTATTCTTTGGTTAGTTATGGTAAGCTTCCCTCAATCTTGAGTAATAATGTCTATCTGATTATGCACAATTAGTCTACTGATTTTGCTTTTGATTCACAGTCATCCTATTACTAAAATTTGAAATAATAATAGTTGAAATGCCCTATTTCAGTCTGGATTTGTTACTGGCCCAAATTCTGTTTTTTTCCTTTGATTATTGGACATTTGTCCTACCAAAAGTTCATTTATCCTCATTATTGACAGATACGCTTTAAATTGACTCCAATGCTTAATGATGCAAAAGCCCCTCTCGATGTAATTGCATTCGCTGCAATCTCATTGGGCTTGATATATGTCGGATCCTGCAATGAAGAAGTTGCACAAGCTATTATATTTGCATTAATGGACAGAAGTGAATCAGAATTGCAGGAGCCGCTTACTCGGTTCTTGCCCCTTGGCCTTGGTCTTTTATACCTTGGGAAGCAGGTAATATTGTAACTGTTTGTTGATTTTAATTAATATCATGATTATTATTTTCTATGGTTTTTAATTTGATTTGTACAAAGATATGTTGCAACAAATGTGGAATGCAACTGTTATTTCATTCTGGTTGTATTTCCTTTTCCTTGTTTAACAGGAAAGTGTGGAGGCCACAGCTGAAGTTTCAAAGACATTTAATGAAAAAATCAGAAAATACTGTGATATGACCTTGCTTTCTTGTGCTTATGCAGGGACCGGGAATGTTCTCAAGGTATTTTATCGATGTCTTTCAATTTCCTGAATGACTATCTAAATGTTTTTTGTTGAAGTAATTTTCCCAATTCGCTTTTTTGTCAAACAGGTTCAGAACCTGCTGGGTCATTGTGCTCAGCATCTTGAAAAGGGTGAAACCCACCAGGGACCAGCTGTTCTTGGGATTGCTCTGGTAGCAATGGCTGAAGAACTGGGGCTGGAAATGGCAATTCGCTCATTGGAGCATCTGTTGCAGTATGGAGAACAGAATATTCGTCAGGCAGTTCCTTTGGCGCTTGGTCTCCTCTGCATATCAAACCCAAAGGTGAGCTCACTGAAATGCTTTCTAACATTTATCATTGAAGTTATTTGATAATTCCAGGTTCATCTTAATTAAGTTCCTTGAGTATAAAAACATGAGGGACTTTTTTTACCTGATGAATGTTTTAATTATTTGTTCGTTTACTGAACTATGTACCAGGTTAATGTTATGGACACATTAAGCAGACTTAGCCATGATACTGATTCAGAGGTCGCAATGGTAAGATCGAGTTGGATTGATTTTTGTTCTCTTCCCCACAGAAGCAAGCTGGAAAGTTGGATCCACTTTTTTCCTCATCTTTACTGAATAAAGGCTGCTGTCTTTACTTAAATGCTGCAGGCTGCTGTTATATCCTTGGGTTTGATAGGTGCAGGGACCAATAATGCTCGAATTGCTGGCATGCTTCGCAATCTCTCAAGCTATTACTACAAAGATGCCAGCCTCTTGTTTTGTGTAATGCTTCTCATGAGTTGTTTTCTTTTAGTGTTCAAGTTATCCGCAGAAGTTTACTTGAGATTGATTGCATTTGGACTTCTCAGGTGCGAATTGCTCAGGGTCTTGTACATTTGGGGAAAGGCTTGTTGACTCTTAATCCTTATCATTCTGATCGCTTCTTGCTATCACCGTAAGTAAAGTCTTGCAAAGAAAACTTGCTTCTAAAATTATCCTTATTGCAATTTCATTCTGTTTAAATGCAAAACATTCACTTCAGGTTTATCTTTTGTCACCTCTGAATGTGAATGCCCTTTTGATTTGAATCATTGACTAAATCTATATTTTCTCTTTCCCTTCAGGACTGCTCTTGCTGGTCTAGTAACTATGCTTCATGCGTGTCTTGATATGAAAGCTATCATCTTGGGGAAGTATCATTATGTTCTTTATTTCCTAGTTCTAGCAATGCAGGTTTGACTCTGTTTGGACTCTTTGTTCTGTTTTATATGCTGCCATCTTTATCTAGATAATCACTGCCATGTTATCTTCGGCTCACAGCCTCGGATGTTGATGACCGTGGATGAGAATCTCAAACCATTATCAGTACCTGTTCGGGTGGGACAAGCTGTTGATGTTGTTGGCCAAGCAGGTCGACCCAAGACTATTACTGGTTTCCAGACCCACTCAACACCAGTGCTTCTGGCTGCTGGTGACAGAGCTGAGCTGGCTACTGAGAAGTGAGTGATCTCTTTTTCTCTTTGAAGTAATGCATTTTATCTATGGTTGACAGCACACTGACAGTCAAGCTTTCTTATGCAGGTATATTCCTCTTTCACCCATTCTTGAAGGCTTTGTCATCTTGAAAGAGAATCCAGATTACAGGGAAGATCACTAGTTTTTGAATGTGATATGGCATTGTTTCAGTATCAGATAGGTCGTTGCCTATTAGCTTCAAGCTTAAAAAAGGGGGATTTTGGGCAATGGGATACTTCTTGGATACAGAGGCCAAGTCAATCGTCCACTTCTCCCCTGGTTCAAAAAAGGTCTGATCAATGTGAAACCGCTAAGACATGCAATCGGGAAAGGGGGAGAAGCACACCAGAACTGATTATGTACACTTATTTTCTAGTTTTACAATGGATGTATATTGGACGTAGTGGCTCTTGACCACCTTTCGGTGTTTGTTTGTGTTGCTTTCCAGTGTGGTAGTGATTCAAATAGTACGGAGGAAAGCTCTTTAATTTAGACGTTTTTGGCCTCCTTTATTGCCTTCTTGGAATGGCAATGGCCGTTTGAGCTCGAGTAATATTCAGATTCAGTCTCTTTTTGTTTTTCCTTCTCGTTTAAAACACAATATTCATTTTACGTATGTGATTTATCTAAATATTTAATGGAAATGGCCAGGGTTTTTTTTTTTTTAATCTCGTATTTGCTCTCTTCTTCTTGTTAATCTCTTCAGTTCTCCATATTTTTTTGGAAAAGAAAGTATATGGGAGGTCGTAATGACGAGATCAAGAATGACATCTTTTAATTCTGGTTTCAATTACACGGCAGAGTTGGAGAAAAATCCCACCTTCTTGTTATTTGACGGCTCTTACAATCCCAACCAGCGCATATTTATAGTGGAAAATCAAACTGCCATCACCCTTTGAGTAACCACCGAAAGATTTTAAGTTTACCAGGCTGCTGCCATATTACCATGCCCATGCTGTATCGTCCAGACTGGATAAAAAGGCTTCCAAGGTTCTCTATCTACTAGCTTGACTGATAGTTATGGTTATCATCACCGCCCAGGCAACATCAATGATATTCAAATCCCTCGATTGAATATCTACGATAAGAGCCAAGTTCTAGTCAATGAGGTCCATAGTTTCTTTATTCCTTTGGTTGGGATTAACTTAGGCCAAATTTCAACTTTCTTTTTCTACTTATTATTATAAAAAACTGATTAATGACATCTCAATTGAACTTCGTTAATTCTTTCTGTATTTGCCTTCTATATCATTTTCCCTGTACCTGATTGGTTTCATAACCATTTTGGCTGTTGTTGTCGATAACCTGAAATCACAAAGTATATATCCATATTTAGAAATCATAATGATAAAAATAACAAAGTAAATCTCTAATTAAATGACTGAACAGGTAGATAAGAAAATTCTGCAATTAAATAAAGAAACCATGCAAAAGCCAACTCTTACAAGACCTCAATAACTATAACTAGACTCCAATAACTGTAACTAAATACCGCAACAAATTTATTCTTCAAGGACTTTACAATCAATCCTTTGAAAATAGAGTTTCTCATTCTGAAGGTCATAGCCTATGATGTAATATTGTTGAGCCAATAGCCCAATCAAGGACGGCTCAGAGTGGTCAGAGATTGGATACATCGCGAGGCAAAATCCATCAGTTGTTTCATATATTAAGTGTGAGGAGTAAAACATGTGCATGCAAATCTTTTTATTTATTTATTTAGAGTACATGCAATTTTATCCAATTCGCATACCTTCTATGTAGAGTGAAAAAGTTCAAGCATGTTATACTTCAATGACATGCACAAATTATTACGCTTGTGTGACGCTCTATATTTACATTTATATTATTTAGTGCATATATGAAAATTAATTGTGTTTTTTACATATACAAAATATATTCTAATCTAAAAAGTAAAGGTGACAGTTTTTTATTTGACTCAAAAATTCGATTCGAATATGGACAAACCCGAAATGAATTAAAAATTTTGGATTAGATCGGTTTGGGTAAGGGTCAATTTGATAAATCGAGTCAAATTGACCTGAATGAGTTAACTCATGATCCGATTCAATTGACTTGATTATAATATAATAAAATAAATTTTATTACATATCTATAATGTAGAATAATAAAAATAAAAAAGAAAGATTTATTTTAAAAGAAATATTTAAATTATTTAATTAAATTCAAATTTAGCTTTAATTTTATTTTTATATTTTTAAAATATGATGATATTTTATATTTTAATACATTTACTATTTTATTATGTCTTTTTATGTGCGTAAATTGTAATTTTTTTATTTATAATAACAAGTTATTTAGTAAGAATAAAAATTATTTATTGTGATAAAATAATTTTATCATTTTTTTAAAATTATTTAATATAATTACAAAATTTTATTATGATAATATTACTTCTTATATGTAATTTCGAAGGCATTATAAAAGAATTTTATATCATAATTTATCTTGTTTGCTCATTTGTTATGATAAAAAATTTGAGTTAAAATTTTTGGACTCAATGAAACCTTTTCGCAAATTTTTAATTGCATTCAAATCTTTTAATTGAGTCAATTACACTCTAATTTGATGAATTGGTTTTAATTTTACTCCAAGTCAAAAATCATTATTTAGTAAAGTATATAATTAGACTCAATTCACTCTTATATTTTTTCAATTAATTCAATTAGACTCAAAATTTAGATTAAATCTTATTAAGATAATATTTTTATTTTTACTCAATTTAAATAATTTATCACAAAAATATTAAATTTTAAATTTTTTTTTATTTTAGTTGACAAATAATGAATTTTATATTAATTTCAAATTTTTAATTATAAAATTTTATTTTATATATTTAAATAATAAATTAATAAATCCTTAATTTTTATTTCAGTGATAAATTTGTTGACAATGTTCATGTTCATATCATGTAATTGATTTTTTCAAATATTTCTTAGAATTTTTATTTTAAATGGCTTAAATACTTTATTATTTAAAATATATAAATTAATTTTTAAGGAATGATTCAAAGAATTTTTTTAAAATGAGAGAATGAGAGATTTACAAATTAATTTTAAAAATTTTAAAATTTAAATATAAAATTATCATATAAAGTTTATAATAAATTTAATTAAATAAAAATGAGAATAAAAATAAAATATCATATTTAATTAAGCTTATATAATTCATTTTTAAATATTTCCTATTTTTTGTTTAAATAATTTATTATTTAAAATATAACAATTAAATTTTTAAGGAAAAACAGAGAGAAATTTTTTCTTAAATGAGATATTGAGAGATTTTATGAATTATAAATTCAAATTTTAAAAATTTATAGATTTAAATATAAAATTAAAATTCTTCTTTTTAAAAAAAATACAGCAAATTTAATTAAGCAAAAAAAAAGATTAAATTGAATATAAAATAAATGTATAAAAAGGATTAAATTTAATTAAGCTCATGTAATTAATTTTTTAAATATTTTTTTTGAAGTTTTTATTTTAAATAGTCTAAATAATTTATTATTTAAAATATAAAAATTACTTTTTTAAGGAGATATTGAGAGAATTTTTTTAAATGAGAGATTGAAAGATTTTATGAATTATAAATTGAAATTTTAAATTTTTTAAAATTATTTTTTAAAAATAAAAAATTAAATATTTAAGAATATTGTGAGAATTTTCTTAAAAATGAGAGATTGAGAGATTTTATGAATTATAAATTTAAATTTTGAAATTCTTTATTTTAAAATTTAAATATAAAATTAGAATTAATCATACAAAAGTACATAATAACTTTAATTAAATAAAAATTAAATTAAATAAAAATGAAAGTATAATATTAATTAAGCTCTAATCTTAATTTTAAGTTTAATTGAACTAATTGAAAAAGTATAAAGGTCAATTGAGTTTAAATATGCACTTTACTAAATTCTGATTTTAACTTGAGATATAATTAAAATCAATTCGCTAAATTTGAGTGTAATTGACTTAATTTGAAACTTTAGATATGATTAAAAATCACAAAAATGTATGAATTTTTGAGTCATCAAGCTAAAATTTTACTATAATTTCTTTTAAATTATCTAATATATAAAAGAAATTTATCATAAGTTTACTTTTTTTATAATAATTGTGAAAATTTTGTCATGATAAACTCTCATATTAAGACCAAATTAATTTTGTCACATAAATTTTTGTAATAATAAGCAACAAATTTTTTAATAAGTGGTTTGCTATTATTGGACATTTTATGTTTGTTCAAAAATTATTTTAAATTATAATATATGACTTGAATATAATTTTATGTGGACTAAATTCAATTGTTTGTTATCATTATATATAGTGATTTGCTTAAAAAATTATATTTAATTTTTTAAGTATTTAAATAAAATTTTTTAATCAAGTTCTATTTTGTATAAAATTTGACTAAAAATAATTTTTTTAGAGAAAATTATTTTTTTTTAACAAATTATGAAAAAATATTACAGAAAGAATAAAAAATTCAAATAGCTATATTTAAAAATTGAATAAAAAATGACCTGATCCAAAATATTAATTTTAAGAGTCAACTCAAAATCTTTTTTACCTACAAAATCTGTAGATGACATGAACCTGAAATCTTTGTGATCCAAACTCAATCCAACTCGAAAACTACTTGATCTAAAACTGACTAAATCCATTTACCATCTCTACTGAAAGGTGATCGATTTAAATTATAGTGTTTGTCCATTAGGAACCCAAAAGGTGTTGACAAATTTTTGGAATTGGATTGAAGCTAAGCACTTATTTAAAAATTTATATTTTGACAAAAATTCAATACAATTGAATTTTATTTCAATGATTATCTTATTTAAAAGTTAAATTAAGCCTAAACCCATAAGATTTTGCATTAATTAAAAATTAATGTAAAAGTACTTTAATAGTTTTATAACTAAATATTAGAGATAAAGTTTTTTTATTCGATTCAAAAAATTAATTTAAAAATTTGACAAACTCGACTTCACCCACAGATCAATTAAAATTGATTTGACTTGTGGATTAATATAAATGATCTAATTTAAATTGTTAACAATGTTTAAAATTGATTTTAAAATAAAAAATATTTTTTATTTTTAATTTTATATAGACTTAATTCAATTACTCGTTTTCTATTATATATAATTATTTACAATAAATTATATGTAATTTATTAAGTATTTAAATAAGAAGAGAAATTTCTAATCATTTTATTTAAAGTTCTATTTTCACTAAATGCCTCATAGGTGCTAAGTAAACTAATCCTATCCTAGTATGCAATCACTAGACTAAACAGTTTTTGGCTATAAGTTAAACTGTTCCAGATTAGTTTACGAGCAATATCATTTATATAGTGTTTGGTTCAATTACAACTTAAAATTCATTTCATTTATAAATAAATTTCTTAAAATTTATTTATATGTAAATGTTTATGTTTGGTATACTAAAAAAAAAAAAAAAGAGTTCATCTAAAGCAAATGAAATTTTGTGTTTGTTTTAATCAAAGGGAAATTCTGATTTATGAGTTTTTTTTTTAAGTTTTTAAACTTTACATGTATTTTTATGGCTGGAATATTAGGATTAATGATATAGTTAAGGATCTTTGAATTGATAATTAGTTAACATATAATTAAGTAGACAAACAAACAAGTACAACTGAGATGGAAGTACTTTCAAGAAATTAACAATTAGAAAACAAAATTGAGATTTGGCCTAAATTTAATCTACAAATGCATCTAACAATAATGTGAGTGATCACTCACATTAAGCATTGTTCTTCATGAAGAGGCATTGCAATTAAAACTTCTAATAAGTTGTCACTGTGTAGAAACTGAATTTCCACCCAGTTTGCTCATCAATTGGCACATACAAATATACAAATTCGAGGAATATGGCCTTTTACTCTGCCAAGCCTATATATTCCTAAGATCTTCAAATACTTATTATAACAATATATATTTTAAGTTGTTAAAATTAGTTACAGGAAAATCCAATTCACTTAAGCTGTTATATATATATTCCAATCTGAATTCAACAAGGGCAATGCTTCTTGCCTCTCTTTGAATTAAAACCAATCAGATAAAAACAGCATGTTTTCAAAGAATTGCGCATCCGAAAATTGGCGTGAGACTGCACACAATCTCCATTTTTTTAACTTCCAAAGAATCACTGAAATTGCAAGTGTAATCCACCTTCTTTTTAATATAATATAGTTGTGGAGAAAAATCATTATTTTGATCTAATATTTAACAGTAGAGAAAAACTATAAAGCAGACAATCTTAATTAGTACTACATTGCATTGACAGTACTGTAACTATGGCAATGGTGTGCACAACCATGTCTGTTTCTTGTTTTTTCTTTCGTGGTCAATGGTTGTGCAGCTAATGTCGTCTCTGCCATTGTCTGTCTTTCTCCTTTGTAAGTATTCTTGCTACAAAGTCCCCATGAAGTTTTAGTTTCCATACGTGCTTCCTACTAATTAATGAGAAAAATATTAATGTCACGATTATGACAGGCCAACTTTATTCAAATTTGCAAGAAGAAAACAAGCAAAGGGTTCCAGTCAATTCCTTATGTGGTCGCACTATTCACTGCTATGCTGTGGTTATTCTATGCACTTTTTGATGGCAATGCCACCCTTCTCATCACCATCAACTCCTTCACCTTCTTTATGGAGCATTGCTACATAGCCGTGTACCTTACCTATGCCAAAAAGGACAGCGTACGTATCCCAAGTAGCAACTTCTTTGCCTAATTTAAGACTTTTTCATGTAGTAAATTGAAATCAATCAAAATGGTGCAGGTGTTCACTAAAAAACTTGTTCTCCTCTTCAATGTTTTTGGGTTCGGCACAATCTGTATCCTAACTCTCTTCCTAACACATGGCCAAAAACATGTTGATGTTCTTGGATGGATCTGATGATTTTTGCTCTATGCGTGTTCGTTGCACCTCTTGCTATCATGGTAATGATGAGGCGCACAAATTATATCACATGCTAATCTTTCTATCTTCATGAAAATGTTTATGTTATTTTCCTTCTCAAAGTTGGACTTTACAATTTAGGCAGTTCAATATGTCTGTACAACAGCAAAATTCAACTAATTCTCTTCTTATTAACTGTATTTTGCAGAGAAAAGTTACAAAAACGAAGAGCATGGAGTTCATGCCCATTTCCTTGTCATTCTTCCTCACCTTAACTGCAGTCATGTGGTTCTTGTACGGTCTGGCGACTGGCAAGAAATTTCTTTATAGGAGGCTGATTGGTTAGGATCCAGCAGTGGATAATTTTGTTTTGAACATTCTAGACAAAGGAGGCACTGGACGTAAAGGAGATTACTATACTGAGTCCATAACGGCAAGTTTTGGGGAGGGTGGATCACCCAGGGAGAAATTAACAGGTAAATGATAGCCACAAGTGTTAGGGCTCAAATCGGCTCTGTAGTATCGATGGAGGATGTAGTGATGATTAGAGTGGACAAGTCTCATGGTTAGTTTTCTAGGTTTGGTGTTTGCTGCAATAGTTGCTAATAATATGACAAAGAGGAAGCTAACTGTTACGTACTTCATTTCCATGCCCATAATCAATGTTGAATCCGTTGGTAGTTTTTTTTTCGGTGGCTTTATAGGTTTTTTGTACAGCTATATATATATATATATATATATATATATAGTTTGAGTTAGTGAGACTTAGAATTTGACGGTTCAATACAATATGAAATAAATATAAAAAAAAAGGGTGTCACAAAAATCATGAATATACTATCTTCTTCACACCTAAAACATTCGACTGTACATGCAATTTTTTTTTTTTTACTGATAGACTATAGGCAATTTTAATAGTACAATCTATTAAGTGTGGGAGTGAAATGTTTACGTGATATTCTTTTTTTGTTTGGATTAGAGGGACCATGCAATTTTAATGATCCAACCAAAAAATATTTAGTAGAAGACACATCTATCAAGTGTGAAGAGTGAAACAGGCACATTCAATTCTTTTTTTTATAATTTATTTATTATAGAGTACATGCAATTTTAACAATCTAACAGAAAATATTTACTAGTGAAATGAGTTTAAGCCCCTTTAATAATGTGAATTGAAGGATCATTTATAGTGATAAGAGATTGTGAGAATAATTAAATAAGGTAAGATTAATTTTGATAAACAAATGCAAAGTGTGAGACTGCACACAATCTTCATTTTTTTACCTTATAAGAAATCACAAAAATTGTATGTACAGTATGATTTCCCTTCTTTTTTTTCGTCTAATACGTAGTTGTGGAGAAAAATTATAAATTAGACAATCTTAAGTAATAATACACTGCATTGAGAGTACTGTAACTATGGCAATAGCATGCACAACAATGGGTTTCTCCTCTTTATCATATACATTGCAACAATAATTGAAAAATCGAAAAATTAGAATTTTGACTTTTAAATTTGTCTATTTATATTTATTTCTAAAAACCATGTGATCAGAGGTTAGAGGAAATCCGAATTGTTTTACATCTTAGCTGAAATAAAATTCACTTGCTTGTCAATTTTTCCATAAGTGAGCCACTAATCCAACAACTTCCATTAACAATGACAGTAATCCAATCCAATTATTGAACAATCAACACTCAAAAAATTATAATATAGTGCTACAAGGAGCTTCAAACGTCTACTAACCTACAAACAAACCGTCATAAGAATATCTGAATTTTAAGCAAATAACTTGTTTCCAACTAATGACGATAATATTGCCTGGAAATCATACAGTTGATAGTTTGTTAGAGAGCAAAATTCAATGTAGGGTTTTTGCTCTTGATTAATTTAAATATTCTACAACAGAAATCACAATATAAATTTTTAATTAATTTTTATTTCATTAAGGATTTTTTTTTATTCCTTTCAAAATAATGAAAAGTCATTTTTATTTTTAACAAATAAAATTAAAGCGTTTATGAAAAACCTAATCCACATATTTGTTTGGAGATAAGGCACACTTTCTAAACGAGGATTAAGTTTTCCTTACACCATATATATATATATATATATATATATATATATATATAACAATTAATGTTAAAATAATTATAAAATATTTAATTTTCACATTTATCATTAGATCAATTATGATACATTTAATTCTAGTATTAATCAGCTAACTTTAATTTATACATAAAGTAAATTTTAATTTTGGTGGATCACTCCTTTTAAAAAATTATATAAATATTTTTCTAATTTTTATGAAATCTTTAATTAAATAAAATTAATATTCATAAATTGTATATAATAAGAGAATTAGATAAATTCACAAAAAAACAATAATTAATTCTAGAAGTGTTAGACATATTTAATCCATACATATATTAATATTAATTTCTCCTAAAAATTTATTTAATATGTTATCTTGTTAAAAAAAATTATTATAACTAAACAAGATTCAAATTACACATATTGCTAATAAAAAAAAAATGTGCAGTTAAAAATACGTTTTTAAACTTATCCTAGTTTTAAAAAATAATTTTAATAAATATATAAATTAAAATTAATTTTAAAATTAAAAATTTTAAATTAGAATGATGAATCTTGAAAATGTTAAAAAATTTTAATCTTTTGTTTTGTTTTGAGTATATATATATACATGCAAGAATAAGGCTAGTTAATTTATAAGAATATGCATATAGCTTGATAATGAAAGAATGGATATACATGCAAGAATCCTATTATTATGTTAAAAAAAATTTATAATTTGTATTGTCAATTATACGTTAGCTAAATTGTACTATATTATTAACTAAATTCATCTAAAGCAATTAAGAATCTTATTGAATTTTGGATTAATTACTAGAAATTTTATGTGATTTATTATATTTAACTAAGTTGGTCTTGAATTTTTAGTGCCATACAATTTTTTTTAAATGTTTGATCCATTAAACTACTAAGTCTTTCTATTAATTATTTGTTAAAAATCATAGGATGTATTACTATAACCTCTTGTGATTTATCATATTTAATTAAGTTGTTATTCATTTTTTAACCTTACATTAGATAGATTTTATCATTTAATTCATTACACTATTATGTTATTCTAATTTGATGATCTTCACTAAAATTCTTTAAAAAACCTATAATACCCTTAGTATTATATTAAATTTTAGAATTTTATTATTTCTATTATTTCACCAATCTTATTCATTTTTAAATTTAAAATAATTAAAAATATATATAATAATAACTAATACACACTAAAATTATAATAAAATCAATCAATAAAAATTACTCAAAAATTAAATAAAATATTTTTATGATGATAAAAGTACTCTATTAAATGAGATCTTTTTCTCCTTGAATTTTATTTATATTTATTTAACTCTTCCTTCATTATAATTTTTAGATATTAATAAGCTAAAGAGTAATCATGAAATTGAATTATTTTTTCTTTTACTGTGCATAAGTATTATAATTATCCAATTAGAGTGTGGAACATTTTTAAGAAATTAACAATGAATTGCAGTCTAATTATGTAGAAACAGAAGTGAAGAGTTAATAATAATATTTCATTTGAAATAGGTTAAAAAATTATGAATAAAATATGTTGAAATGACTTGCATTTTTTTTTTTTATATTTTAACTCAATGACTTGACTAATAGTTCAAAATAACTTGACCTAACTTAAAACTCAAAGTGATCCAATCTGAAATTGTTTAAAAAGGATTTGATCTAGTCTAAAATGACAACATACAAAATTATTTCGAACCTATTTGATCAAATTCATTTGCCATATCTAGTTGTAACTATTTAGGTTTATTATCTAATAGTCAATTTATTTTACCCAATGAAAAAAACTTTTTAAAGAATTGTCCAATAGGAAAATTATTATATACTTTTTGATCCATCTTTTTTTAAATTTTTCTTAGAAATTGTAATTTTAAATATGACATTTCTTTCTAAATTGACCTTTATAAGGATTTTTTTTTTTAACAAAGCCACACTCAAAATAAAAAGAAAAACTATAGTTTTTAAAGGTATGCAAGTTTTTCTTTGTATTTTATACATATAGGTTAATATAAACCTAATAGTAAGTAAAAAATCTTTTTTTTCCTTTAAATTTCAACAATAATACACATCAGCACACATATACAAATACACATAGATATATGCTTGAAAATTGTGTTAGACTATTTTTTCTGCAGATCAAATAATTATTTTAAAATTATTCATCATTTTAAAAATCTAAAGAAAATAAAATTAACTAAAAAAAACATAATAATTATATTATAAAACTCATCTATATTAAGATGGCCAACTAAAATTAAAATAGACCTAAACAGTAGCAGGAACATAAAGATTCTAAAACTCAACCAACGGAAATACTTATATAAAACTAACTGCCATCATCACTATCATTATCATCAAAATCCATCTCTAAAAATATAGTTCATGCTTTTCAAGTCATAGGCTGCATTATATGATTGTTGAGCCAGTAACCCAATTATAGAGGCTTGAAACTATTAGAGGTAGGATGTACAGATAGGCAAAATAATCTTAGTTTGAAGGATGTATATAAAACATACTGAAGGGATCTAATACAAGTTAAGCTCCTTTGGCAAAATAGAAGGTGGCATTTGGAAATCCAAATGCCATCAACTCTTGAATTGTCCTTATAGCAGAACTCTAACTGATCATCTTCATCAAGAACAATCTAAAGTACTTTGTACTTTTTCATTCAGTGCTTTGGAAGCAACATTAATAAGCTGAATAAACAGAGTTATAGAGTCAATTACTACTCCCTGTGACAATTTGATTACTCTTGCACATTCCATCTTAATCTTTTAAACACAACTTTATACACAACAAACATGTCCGTCCAACACTTATTTGTTCTAATTTAAGACGGTAAAAAAAAGCTCACCCCTTTGATAAAAAAAAGTTCACCCAAGATCAAAGGGGTTGAATCTCCTTCTATATATGTGTCCTTCCTAAACTCAACTTACGAAATTGGCAATTTGTATCTCTTAGCTATCTATGGAATTTGTTTCTAATTGTGCTGCTATCGATATATTTTTTTCTGGTCCAAGACTGAGTGCACCGATGATAAGTAGATCGTGATGTTTCGAACATTATTAGCAAAACCAAATAATATGTCTTTGGCACGATATAATTGTCATCTCCATTAACATTATAACCAAAACCAAATAATATGTTTTTCAACATATAATAGTCATCTCCATTAGTTGTATTAAAGGAAAGAGTCTCATAAGCAACTTGTCCATTTGATACAACACCACTCATATATGAACAATGGTATTTAGATTGTGGAAATGGATCCTCACATGCCCGATCAGAAAAATATCTACGTCTAGAGAGCTGCAAGTTACAATTTTATAGGATGATGAGAACGAAGGTGTTAGAGAGGAAGAAACAGTGGAGAACAATAGTAACAAGCGAAGCATTTCACCTACAAAAGACTGCTTCCCGTATCATTACTGCAAGTCGTTGGATTGGTGGCTCACATATGGAAAAATTGATAAGCAAGTGAATTTTATTCAGTTAGGACAATAGCCTGGATATCCTATAACCTCTGATCACGAGGCTTTAGAAATGAATGTGAATGGATAAGTTTAAAAGTCAAATTTCTGGTTTTCGGTTTTGCAATTATTGTTGTAGTGCATATGAGAAAGAGGAGGAAGCCCATTTTTACGCATGCCATTGCCATAATTATAGTACTGTCAATGCAATGTAGTACTAATTAAGATTGTCTACTTTATAGTTTTTCTTCACAACTACGTATTAAACCAAAAAAATAGAAGGGAGGCAGTTCACATAATTTTCCTCATACCTGTGATTCCTTAGAAGTTAAAAAATGGAATGTGCAGTCTCACACTTAGCATTTGTTTATCGAAATTAATCTTATAAAGCTTATGACACTTTCTATTCTAGTCTCTTGATTAAGTTTATAACTAAACATACCACTTAGTTTATTTTATCTTGGAAAAATTATTCAAGTTTTTTATCATCTGTGTTAGCACTGAATAATGCAAATAAGCAAGTTCTTTGTTCAAGTACACGTCCTGTTGAAGTAGGTGAGCAAAATTTTTATTGTGGATAGTTGCCAAACTGAAGTACTACATTTCCGTAGGAGATATCATCATTAAGAATTTTTGGATGCTCAATTCGGTGAAAACATACTGTTTTAATCAGATTTGTTTTTATTCAAAGAGAGGCAGAAGCATTGTTCTAGTTGAATTCTGATTGGAATATATATAATAGCTTTAAGTAACCCCTTCAAACGAATTGGATTGTCCTGTGAGTAACTAGTTCTAACAATTCAAAATATACGTTGTTATTGTCAGTACTAAGATCGAGGTTCATACACAATTTACTCGCAAGACACTCGCAATTGCATATTTAAAAAGGAACAGTGCTATTTAACTTAACACTTTTGTGCCAACTTACCATACCACCTGATGTAGAACTATAACATCAATAGGTGTTTTTTTTTTTCTTCCTATAATTAGATAGTACACCTTAAAAAGAAATTATGATAAATAAAATAATGTCACATCGATCAAACTGAATTGATTTTTTTATTTAATTTTTATATAAATTTGATTTGATTTGATTTCTTTTTTAAAAAAATTCAATGAGTTCGGTTCAGTTTAGCTTTTCATAAAAAAAAAATTTTTTGATTTCATCACTAAGCTAATTTTATTTAAACTTATTTAAATCAACCTAAGTGGATTAAATCTATTTAAATTTATTATTTCTATTAAAATACGTAAAAATCTATTGAGCTCTTATTTTTTGTATGAAAAATATATTATAAAAACTATTATGTATACTAAAAAAATTTTAAAAAAACAATTTTATAAAAGTTCAATTTAAATCGAAGTCTAATGAAATCAAATCGATTCAATTCAATTTAATATGATTTTTCCTAAGTTTAATTTTTAAATTTTTTTATTTGGTCAATTTGATTTGGTTTGAACTAATTGTACACCCTTAAAATTAATTAGTATTTTCCTGCACACTTCAGCTTCGGCTGAATTAGTTATGTATTGCTCCTAAAATAATTGTATCTTGGTCTTGAATCTCTCACCCTATAACACATGTGAAAAGAAAAAGAATAACATTTTCCTTGAAGAGAGTGTAATTTGTATCCTAGTTCTGTGTTCAGAATGATTGATTGTCTAGGATATACATATTTTGTATTTATTGTATATCACAAGTGACTTAATTGATTTGTGTCCTACAACAGATTTTGAGTTTAATTTTTTGCTTTATTTGTTTCCTTGCAACAAAGTTTCAAATTCGATTTTTTACTATACAAGGTTCCTTCCTTATTTAAAAATAATGAAATTTTTGTTATTATTTTTAATGATAAATATTTCTAGCATAAATATTTTTAATAAATATTTCTATCGTAAATATTGTTATTACTCTAGATACATTTTTAAGTAAATATTTTTATAAATATTTATAATAAATATTTTTATAAATATTTTTAATAAATATTTTTAATAATAAATATCTCTATTATAAATATTTTTAATAAAATATTTTTTCGTAAATATTGTTATTACTCTAGGTACATTATTTTTTATTGAAATATATTGTTCAAATATATAGGTACATTTGTGTTGTGTTGCAGGTATATTTGTGTTGCGCTATAAGTACATTAATTTGAAATCGTAGCACGTAACGTTTGATATGAAGGTATATTAACGTTATAGATAAGGTACACTGACTTTATATTATATGTACATTAATTTTATATTTTGACTTTCGTAATATAAATTTTTGATGTTTTTAAGTACATTAGTGTCTTACTCTAGATATATTATTTTTTTTATTTGAGATATTTTATTATTATTTTAGGTACATTATTTTTTTATTGAACGTTGTATTGTTATTAATTTTTAAGTACATTGATATTATATTATAGGTACATCATTTTTTAGTTCAAATATATTGTTATTATTTTGTGTACCTTATTGAAGGTACATGAATGTTGTTGATTTATAAGTATATTTGTTTTGATTTTAGTGTTTATTTTAAGTTTTTAAATTATCAGATTTATTTATCTTAAAAATTCAAGTTTAAAATTAAAATTAAATCAAATTAAAAAATCTAAAGCAAATTAACTGAATTTTTCATTAATTTATTATATTTACAATAACAAAAAGAAAAGATTACTAAAATAAGAAAAGAAAAAAATAAATAAATAAAAACTTGAAAAGAAAGTTACCTGTTTTGCTAATGTTTTCATTTCAAAAAAAAATAGCATATGTATAATATTTCAATAAGTTAAGTGAAATAGTGTAATTTGATTTCAAGTTCATCATGCATGGATGTACATCAATAATACTTAAAAAGAGTAGTTATTTATGTTGTGTGAAAATTGAGGCAATGATTCTCTTTTGGGCCTTGAGAATGTTGGGCATTTCCACAACGATTTTCCAATCTCTAAAGCCCATGATTATCTCAGTTGATATTAACAGTTCATGGACCAGATTTGAACCTATTGAGCCTCAGGACCATAGACCTTTGGGTGCTCTCTCATTCATCATATCATAGCGAGGACTCTTCAATTGGCAGAGAAAAAGTGAGTCACGTTCTCGAGCTTTTGCTTGCTTGTGCCACGTCTCTGTCTATCGAGCATTAGGTGGGCCCTCCGCAATGTTTCTGTGGCCGTTAGGTTTTTGACTTCTTGTTACAGTAAAAGTATGAACGTGCCATCTCGTGATCCGCCCTCTATTATTAATTCCATTATCTGACAACCGGGACCTAGGCATCCAAGCCTTCTTGACTATAGTTGTACACGTGTCGCTTATTGAGTGGTCCAGTTCTGGTGATTGATCACTGAATTGTGTTTTGCTTGGTGCAAACGGGACCACAGGATTCTAATGCGGCAATGTCAGTTTATTGTATTTGTATTTTCAGGATCTATACATCAAAGCCACATTTTAAAGCATAGAATACATCTATCTTCAAATCTATTTCCAGAGTTGAATCATCTTTAAAACCTTTAACTTGAAGTTGAAAACTAACTCTTAAGCAACTAAGACTATACCTTGTTTATTTAGAAGCAAGTTTATCAAAAAAATATCATATTTGGAAAAGTAATATTTTTTCATATTTGATTGTAAATGTGTAAAATTAAAAGAAACTTGCACAATTTTTTTAATTACTCAGTTTTCTCAATATCAAATAAATACTTCCTCCGCTCTAAATTTTTAATCTATATTCTTTTTACACACATATTAAGAAAATGTAACTAATATAGTGAAAATATTTGATTTTGTATACTTTTTCTAAATACACCCTGACATTCACATTAAAATAAATATTAATAAATATTCTTGAAATTTTTAATTCTTTAATATAAAATTAAAGACAATTAAGATTAGTAAGTTGACTAACATAAACCAAATAACTGAATCTAGTATGTTAAGATTTCAAATTTTTTACTAGGGAAATTCATTTTGAAAATGCGAGCCAAACAATTATAATGTATTAAAGTTTACTACCAAAAATAATTTCAATAAGTGCATTAAATATTTGATGTTGTAATTTTTTTCATAACAATATATTTAATAGAAGTGTAATAGATAACTGGTAAATCAACTATAATATAAAAAAAGAAAACGTATTATATTTTGGGACGAACAGAAAAGGAAACTTGAACTGAAAATTTGGAACAGAGAGAGTAACTTATTAAAGAAAGGGTTAGTAAATATAATTTCTTTGAAAAAGTTAGAGAAATATTTTTCAATTATTTTATAATTATTTCTTTAAATATATTTATTTAATGACATAAAATTATTTATATTAATAGACTAAGGATAAATAGTATGTTATCATATATTTTCCTAGAAATTAGTGAGTGAATCAAATATGATTGTGTTGCATTTCTCAAAAAAAAAAATGCAAATTAAATATTGTAGAATTCAGCTTCTAAAAGTTATTTTTATAAAAGTAAGTAATTTCATATCAAATAAGATTTAAGTTTGTTTAATAACATGTAATTAATTGTAATAAAATATAATGAAACACAATTTTAATAAAATTATTGAACTAAAATTTTATTTAATCACATTAAATTTGATTATATTATGACAAATATAACCTAAAAAGATATAATCAAGTATGCACCGCCCCAAATTTTGTTCTGGAATTTGGGTACTATTTTACAAGTTTTTTTGAAAAGGCTTATTTATATTAGATGTCTACATCCAACGTAAAAATAATTATATTTAATATCAAACAAAAGCATGTCTCTTAAATTTATTAATAAATGATATAGTGAAAATTTTATTAGATAATAACAAATAATTAGTTTATGTATCACAATATTATCAAATGAATATAAAAGGTTGGTCACATTTTTTCCCATTTTTTGATAATTCAAGAGAATTATTAGGAATTAGGGCTCTGCTTGTTTCGCAAAAAAATATTTTTCAGGAAAATATTTTTCACAATTTCCTCTATTTGGTGCATCCAGGAAAATTGATCAATGAAAAATATTTTTCTAATCAAAGAAAAAATTAAGTCATTTTTCAGAAAAATAATTTTCTATTTTAAAAACGGAAAGTAATTTTCTACACTTTGACAAACTCATTCAAATGAAAAATAAATCATATAAATACATATATTATCATTGGTCATTATTGACTACCGATACCATCACTAGTCATCGTCGACCGATGATGGTCGTTGGTGATAAGTGGGACCTATAAAAAAAATTTCATTTTAATATATTCTTTCTTATATTAAATAATAATTAGTATAAATATAAAACATTTATGGTGCAAATTTTGTTAATAATCTTATAAATCAAAACAAAATTAATATTTTTGTAGTGAGTTTCAAATGTCAGAAAATATGTTACTCAGAAAAAATTTTTTTCAAAAAATATTTTTCTTAGAAAAATTATTTTTCATGAAACAAACGGAGCCTAAATTTTTGAACTTTCTATAATGCTACAAAATAAACAAACAACCATTTTGAGTTACAACTGGGAGGAGGAGAGACTCAAACTCAAAACCTAATTTTAGTCAAAATATGCACCTACCATCAAGTTAAGCCTATGAATAATAAACAAGCGACTGTTGAAACTACTTATTGAATGGTGTTACTGATATGAATATTTTTATATCTTGTACTATAAATTCCTTATTTAGTGTTTATCTTCTAATTGTAGTAATTATCTAAATTTTAGCTCAATTATAGGCTTGATTTAGCTTAATTATAGGCTTGATAATTGCCTTACATTTTGGCCTAATTATAGGCTTATATACAAGGAAAGTAGGTTTGTATATAAGGCTGGTTCTCTGTCTTTATCAAATACACATATTTTTCAAAATTCTTCAAACTCTTTTCTTCTTCTCATTATTTACAAATGGTAATTTAATTCAATCACATATTATAGTAGAATATTATAGCATATACTGATGATCAATTATTATTCTCAACTTCAACTTCACAAGCCAAAATTGTAAGACAAGGCTAAAGGCTTCAAGCATATTTTCTCTTTTAGCTAGTATGTAACTTCATAAAAAGTCCATTTTACAATCTCAAGCTTTGTGCGAAGAAAAATCTAAGTGGCACTTTGTATAGCAAGAATGGACACCAGAAATTCTATATTGACTATGATATTTGACAAATGAAGATTTGTTCATATTTATAAACCTATCCTCCTCACTTCTAGCTGACGTGGGACTTTGTTTCCACATTAACACTTTGAGTACCATTTATTTTATTTTTATTAGAAATATGGAACAATTGAGAAAACTTTAATCAAAGACTAATTGGGCAACACAATTGCATAATTATATTATTACTAAAAACCCATTTTAGAAATTGTTTTTATATGATGTTTAGGTTAAATATCAATCATGAATCAATATAATATAATTAATTTGATCTCAAAGTTTGCTTCAAAGGATAGTTTGTTATGTATCAAATTTAGAATTTGTTCGAGACAACAACTTGTCATTTATCAAATTAATTATTTGATAAATAAGTAATTGAAATTTCAATTAATTTGACATATAAAATTATCTAATTAAAAAAATATAAATAAAAATCAAAATATACTAAGAGAAATTACAAAATAAAGCTAAAAACTAGTATGCATATATTATCTACTTTGAAAAAAATAGATTATTTATTTTTATAATGAATATTTTAATTTTTTAATATTTATAAATATATTTTAAATAATATATTAAATTATATTCAGTGGAATGCAGGATTATCAACTAGTTATTATTATATGTATAATTCAATGATACCATCATTAAGACTTAAGGGTTCGTAATCATTTAATTTACACAAGTTCTTATAACAGATCCTTGTAAGAAAAAAAAGACAAAAGCATAAAAAAGAAGAAGGAAGGACTACATTAGTTTTATTACCATACATATTACATAAGTAAGCTAATAAACAAGCCTGTCTTGCAAGAACAAGAACAAGAAAGCGATACTCAGTTTAATTTAGAGAAGAGAACTAAATTTTTTAAAAGAAAAAAGGTGAAAGTTGAGAAGAAAAACTCGCAGATTGGATGTGAGAGCCGAAGGACGAAAACTAAGGAAATGTCGTCAAATTTAGGGCTTGAAAACACCATTGATGAACAAATGATACCTTTGGGAGGATGTTCTAGCAATGGGATAATTATTCAAGCACAAGTAGGAGGTATTTTGGTCACTCCTTGCCTTTGCAGCTCTCCTAATACGCTGTCAACAGATGGTGGCTTTAGTCCAAGTGGAAGTGGTAGCCATGGCTTTGCTAAAACATCTCCAATAGCTGCATCTACACTCTCTTTTGACTGTTATAGTTAAGAAAATAGCATCCATAAATTAGAAAAACAAATTAATTAGCCACATTTCTATTGCGCAATCAAGAATTAATACCATACACTAGTTAGAATTACTAGGCAAACACGCCAACTTTTTGAAATTTAGAACTTAAAAGTGTAGCTTTTACCGAATAGAGTAACTCAATCAATATAATCTATGATATAAGAAGCACAAAATATCAAGCCATTCATAGACAAAGTCAATGAAAATACATTATATCAATTAATGATATCATATATTTAAAGTAAGGTGAATTCTATAGCAACGTTTTCTATAATGCCATTAAATACGTGATATAATGTTATGGTGAATAATAATTTTTATTTAAACTAATGATATCTAGTCTTATTTAATCCAATGGTATATAGTAATTTTTATCTAATCTAACGATAAATTATTAATTATGACATTATAGTATAATAATGTGAACGACACTGCAATATTCACTTTAAAGTAAATAGGTTAAATTTTGCATAAATAATTAATTACACAACATCATATCAGCATTCATGATATTATTTATTGACCTAGCATACTTTCATTGGATTTATCTATTGATAATGTGGTAGACCCTGTCTACCAAATAATTTCTCGAATCACACATAAACTTCACTAAAAGATCAATATTAATATCACATGAGGAAACAGGGAAGGCTCGCTCACCGGATGAAAGTCTAAGAGAGGATGGGGAGCTGATGATTGTCTAATCGGAACTACTCCAGTGTTAGGTTCTACTTTGTACATGGCATGGGGTGGGATACCCGGGACAGGAGGTGTGCCAAACCTCTGCGCAAGAAAAAATATATATACAGATGAAGTCAAATTAACCCAAGAAAATATACTGTAGTCTGCAGCTTCCCATATATATAATATCAGTTTTACATAAAGATCCAAAACTCAAGAAACAAACACAGTTGAAGAGTCCAAAATAGTATGGAAACTAGTAATTACCGTAGTTGTGGCCAGTGGTGGCTGTGGAAAGCAAGACATCCCTGGAATTAATCCATTTGGAACCTACACAATAATTTAATTATATGCCAATTTACATAGATTATAGGGACTAAACTAATGAATTTTTTGATTCAGTATATTAAGAGAATCGTCTGTAAAATTACGAGAATTCAAAGTCAAATTAATGTTAAAAAAATGAAGAAAATCAACAGTGCTAATTAATGAGTTTTAGGGCTTAATTACCCGTTGATGCTGCTGGTGGTGGTGCTGCCAATATGAAGGGTCTGGTGGGGGTGGTGGAGGCCATGAATGAGGCGGTGGCGGCGGCCATGTATATGGTGGCGGCGGCGAATGGGCCAGATGTTTAGGCCAAATGTGAATTAAGGGTTGGTCCATGGGGGGATGACCCCATACATGCAAGGGTCTAAAGTGGTGGTGGTGGTGATGCATGGGTGTAATTGGAGGGAACCCCATGGTGGGTGCATGCCAAGAGGTCATTTCTCTCTTACCGCCGCCACCACCACCAGCAGCTCCATACATTTGTCTTCTATGATTCCATGTAGCTGCCTCCGCTTCACGCGCTAGCAAATGTTTACGGTGAGATCTATATTTCTACACAGACAAAACCAAAAATTCATATGATTTTCAACTCATCTTCAACAAAAATACCATATTATAGACATAAATATAATATTCAATAGTGAAATCGATGTAAACTAAATCAAGTTCAATCTGCTTAGGTTGTTGTAATCTGATTAAAATTCGTTTTTTCTTGGAAATTATCAAATTCCCAACATACTAAAACACAAGTACATAGCAACATGATAGAAGAATTAAGTTCTTGAAGATTTCTTCTGTTAGAAAGAAATAAAAATGCTTCTTTCCTATGGAAAAGAAAGTAATGGATAAGGAAGACGAAAAGATTTACAGGCTTGTGAAAATTACAGTAGAGTATGCTAACAAAAAATGGAGCGCAACTAGGGAAGTTAATAAAGAAGTATGTACTTGAAGATGGCTGGCGATATTATGCCGAGTGAGACAGTCAGTCCCCATAAGCTCTAAAATCCTCGAAGGCACTGCTTTATCCACTCCTAGTTGCTCCACTGCTTGTACGAACCTCCTGTGTAGCTCTGGCGTCCAATCCACCTATACACACAATTCGAGATCATCATTGTCTCGCCACCAAGACACTACAAAACAATCCTTTCAAACAACAATCATTCATTCAATCCCTTCTTTGTAGGATTTGAGTGTCCTTTGTGCGCAAAAATCCTCCAAAAAAAAAAATTAAAAGACAGAAAAGGCCAATGGATAATTTACGAACTTGCATGACTCTCGTGAACCTTTTAGCTCATGAAGATTAGTAGAGATTCATAACTGAATTTCTAAGCACCTAAAGTTTTGATTGAGGAACACTGAAGTCATTTGCAACATTGTCAATTAACCATAAACTTTTGTTTACATAAAGCTCAAGCACCTAACAATCAATAATCCTACTTTTAGGCATAAGGAAAAAAAAATATAGTAATAATGAATAACCAATTCTTATTTACCTTCACTTTTCTCTTCCCTTTATTATTGTTATTATTCTTGGCTTGTGATGATGATTTCCTTCCCTTGTTATCACCTTCTTTACTAGAAACTGGATTAACAATCACGGACGACTGGTCATCATCTCTCTTGCTCACAATCTCCTCCCCTTTTGGACTCCAACTTGAATCCAACCCCGACCCAGAACCCGAATTCGAAACCTTATCTTCCTCTTCTTTTCTTGGATTATCGTCCAGCTTCCCATTATTCGACACCGAAGTGTTCAAGTCTGCCTCTTCTCCACCACTACCACTAACTGAGAACTCAGCAAGAATTTCAGGGTCCATCTCCAAATCTGGCAGCACATCCCCATCATTGATGCCAACAAAAAGATCGTCGAAATCGATGCTTTCAAGCAAGTCAGGGAACTCTTCGTTGCTCTCCATCGATTCTTGTCCCTCATCTTCTGTGATGGCGGTGTTTCTAAATGGTGACACAGTTAGCATCAATCCAAGAAAAGACTAATACTATGCTGTAACAAGGAACAACAAACTTCATGAAGTGCACACACACTCTATATGTAGATATATCCACTAAGTAGATATACCCTATATATGGTGCAATTACTGTTGATGTACTCTAAGTGGAAATACAAAATGATGAAAGGGTTAGGAAGAAGTAGAATTTTTTTTTTTTAAATTGGTTGTATTTTTTCTTGATTTTCCGGTGAATCGGAAAAAAGAAAAAATGGTGGAGAGGAGGAGACAATATGTGAGAGCTTGTGATGTATGTACTAAAGTGGCTTTGTTGGTTTTCTTTAGCACGCATATGAAGTGGGGGAGTGTGGAAAGATTGAGATCTCAATCACAATTTGTATTGAGGTCTCTCACATTTGTTTGTTTTTATGTTATTCTTTTATTTGGGTTTTCCTACTCATAATTGTTCCAAATATTTTTTTTTACACATATTAAGTTTGTGGATAGCTTTTTTCCTAAGATTTTAAAATCTAGAAAGGTTTGTCAACTTTATTCTGTGTGTACATGTATACAAACATATACAGAAGCAAACAATTTTTCCTAGCAATTTAGAGTGATCTCCATATTTGATTTTGAGTTATCTCTAATTTTATAAAATTACAAATTCTTTTCTAAGTATCATCTATACATTTTGTAAAAATTGGGTCGTTGCGATTACGGGTTGGATTGGATGTCTAATTGTCCAGGCGGTAATGATAGTATCTTGTACCTAAACCAGTGGCTCACTTTTTCTAAATAATGGAGAAATTATAGAAAACATGATCACTAAAACTTGGTTTAGTAATATTATTATAAGGTTAGGAATTTATATCTCAGCTACAGAAAATTGAAAAAAATGATATGAAAAGGAATTGGAAAGTATTGAATTTTAACATGTTCAATTTTAATTTAAAATTTATTTTATTTATAAATAAATTTTTTTATAAATTTTTTATAGAATTTATTAACAAATAAATTTCTATATTTATATATTATAAAATAAAATTAAAATTCATTTCAAATATAATAAATATTGAGTTTATTTTAAATGTAAAATTTAATAAAATATTTAATTTTATAAAAAATTTATATTATTTAAATATAATTTTATTTATATTAAATATATAAAATATAAATTTATAAATAAATTTCATAAAAATTATAGATTTTATTTTTATCAAATAAAGTGTAAGTAATATATCTCTTTCCTCGGTGTAATAGAATGTGAGTGAAGACGTTAGATGAAGTTTGCATGTGGTAAAATAAGATATATATAAATATTTTATATCGCAATTAATTAAATATTAAAATTGAAAAGTCTTAGAGTCATGTGGTTGAAATGGTTCCGGACTTCAACCATGTTATATTTGGATTATTAGAATGGAGATAATGGATAAGACTACTTGCCATGATAAACGATAACCTCATGGGCCCACTGTTTGAATTTTATTTCTTTTTTTCTAGAATCGGTATAAAATATTATTAATTTTATATATTTTTTACATTGTATTATATTTCTATTCTATATCTATTTTTATATTATATTTATCCAATTTGAAACACTTAAATATGTGCCTTACTAAGTTGTAGTTGCTTTTAATTTTATTAGTACATAATATTAACATTAAACATTAATTTGATATGTTATTTTCTATTTATTTTTCATATTTATTTAATTTATTTTTGTTCATATATTGAAAAAAAAAAATTTGCACCATCATCCTCGCTTTATGCAACTATTGATATTAGAAAAGACTTCTTAGCTCTATTGATAAGATTGAAGTTATGAAGTATTTAATTTTTTAAAAATTTTCTGCATCATAATTTTTTTTTAAAAAAAAAGGTAAATTACATCTGTTATCTCTACAATTATTATTAATGCACTTAATTATCTCTGAATGTTAAAAAGTTACTTAAAAATCTTTTATCAGAGAATTTATTGTCAGAAACATGAGTGGCGACTTGTTAATTGATACAATGAGACGTGGTTGGTCTAACGTTTGACCAACTTCCAAAGTCTCTCTCCGAGCTTATTATGCATGATCCCGTTTCACCATAACCACCCCCAATAAATTCAGGCCACCTTCCCATGCTCCTGGTGTCCTACACACTATACCCAACAAAAAAAAAAAGCCATTCATCCATCACACCCAAGAGATGCTAGATGTCATCGACAAATCAAGAAACATTATTAAAAGTCACCGTTCATATGAAAAGAACAATTAAAAAACGACTTAAAATACTTTAAAAATGTTAGTTTCTGCTAGAGATTTGATAAATCAGATATCAATGTGTAAAGTTACTACGGTTGGCAAGTGCAAGGAAAGCTTCTCAAGTGTTTAGAGAGATAGTAAATAGAGGATGTGAGTCTACAATAGATACATATATTAGGGATATGGAGAGAAAATAGTCACTGGAGAGCGGGAGATGTTGCTATACCTGGTAATTTATTGATGATCAATTGCTCTTGCTAGCCTTACCAGGATCAACATCCTTAATAGAAATTTCATCTAACACTTGTCCAAAGAATCCATAAATTGCAAAATATTTTCATCTTTGCTCCTTTTCATAATATGTAACAAAGCAAAATAAAAAAAAATAAAAAAAAAGAACAAAGGGAGGGACAAAGAGGAAAATATATTTGTAAAGCATAAGAAATTTTCTTTTTATAACCTCTGAACTGCAGAATTCTCATAAAAATCGTGAATATTCAGTTGTTCTTGATGGACTCTATAATTGAGTCAACTTGTTATATTGGATTTATGTAGCAAAATTCAGCTGCAATAATGGGTCTGCAAAAAGAAAAGGCAGCCCTTATGTCTAGAATTTGAAGGTGGTAATGACAGAAGAAGTTGAAGCAAAAAGAAAAGGCAGCCCTAATGTCTAGAATTGCTACAATTATTTTCCTCTCTTATACACGTAAATGTCACCACTAGTATGTTAAGCAAACTGAAGCAAAGTCCTCCTAATAATTTTTCTTGAGATGGTGGCTCGGTTCACTTGCACACTCACGAACCAAATACGATAAACGCCATATTTTATAGGAATTTTTATTTATTTGGAGAGATTGAACTGAAAGAATTAATAATATTATCTTGTAAATTTAATTTTTGAATCAAATTGAACTAATTTCATATTGAGTTATTCACGAGTTGGTTTCAAATTATGTCTTTTTCGAATAAGTTCAAATTGAATATTATTTTTAATTGTGAGTTAAATTGGATTATCAAAATAAGATACAAAAAAAATAAGGTTATTTTTTGGGTTTCAGATTTAATTGGATGACTTATAATTTAATTTTTTAAAATAAATAAAATATTATTTTAATTTTAAAAAAATTTATATATTATTAATAATTTAAAATCGATTTATTTAGATTGATATGTAAATTAAATAAATTTATATTAATTAATAAATTATATTAGAGTCTAATTGAATTTAACTCAAAATTTTTAAAATCATTTTATTTTATTTTTTCAGGGAAACCGAATGAAAATTTGGAATCAACTCATAGAACTTCTTAAATTCTTGGGTTCTCCATTATTTTTCCAGAGCCAGAGATGTGGAGGAGAAGTCTGTACATTAGGGATATTTTAGAACAAGAAAATAATCAATACATGTCCTCACATAAAAGAGTCAAAATGCCTCACACTGTCACACATGTAATTATTTGTCTGAAAGAATGTAGCTGCGGCCAAAAACATTAATTGTTGGGCCACAGACGTAACAACTAATTATTTGAATACTACAGTGAACTTATTCTACTGCAATTTCTTGAATTTAACAGTGATATATTATTATACACGTAAAACTTTTAAAGGAAATAGGTTCTGCCTTTTGAAAACGATCCCCTTTTAAAAAAATTTATCGAAATTTATTTTGAACATATTTTTAAAATTTTAAAAAAACTTTGAACACACATTTCTTTTTTACTATTAATTCTTATTATAAAACTTATAAATAATTAATAATTATTTTTTAAATATTTAATTAATTATTATTTCATTTATTTTTTATAATTAATATTAATTTAGATAATTATGTTTAATATTTTTTTATATGATCTTATAATTAGTTGTTTCAATATTTATTATATATAAAAAAATTTATAAATATGTTTCTATATTTTTTTTATTTTTTATACTTTTTTTCTTATATTTTTAAAAAATAAAATATATTTTCATGTTTTTCGTTTTCGCGTTCCTAGTCTCCCGGCTACTTAGGGGATATATGTGCTCTGCGAACGGTGGCCATGGTAGTGGGCTTCATGTCTCTCATTTTTGCAGAGTGTAAATTTATACTATGGCCATTCACCATCTCTTTATTATGGTGGTTGGTGGAGATGTAATTATTTTAAAAAATATAAAATAAAAAAAAATAAACAGCATCAGTAGATTGAGAACTATGAGGGGGCAGATCACATTCAAGCCTGTCTGGCCTTCTCCTTGGCCTTTCCTATAATGGAAGTTACATCACTTTCACCCAAATGAGTGTTTTTTCCTGTGCCATGAGTCAGTGCTCATATCATATGCTTAACTAAATTAAAGAAAGGGAGATGATCTGGAATTTAATCCAATAACAACTTTTCTATATAAAAGAAAAACCAATTTATAATCAAAATAAATATATAAATTTAGATATCTATGTAAAAAATTTATGATTAAACATTTTAATTAATGATTTTTTTTATTTAGCTATATTAAATTTGTTTTCGTAATTAAAATTTTTTAAATTTAAATTTTACTCAAAATCAATTGAAAAAAAAGATTTTGAGAAGAAAATCAATGAATATTTAACATCTTTAGTTCACATAGATGTTCCCATGGAATGCTTAAGCAATATAATCTAAAAAAAAAAAAAATTAAATACAGGTCCTACCAATAATTAGCCAAAATGTTGGTTTACAATTAGTGGAGTCAGCAATTCGGTATCGTTGGATTTCATCAGCTCATTGTTAGAGAGGACCACTTGACTTTTTGACTTGGGCGAATCTCATTGACCTCTAGCGTCTCCGCTAACGACAACAAAGTCTTCACTGTCTATTAGTGTACTACGGTGCACCTCTTAAGAAATTCATTCAGGGTGATTCATCTTTTTTAATTTGTGATGTGTTTGATTCTATTATAATTTAAAATTCATTTTATTTATAAATAAATTTTTTATAAAATTTATTTACAAATAAATTGTTATATTTAGCATACTATAAAATAAAAATAGTTTCAAATAAAATAAAATTTGTTTTTGGTTTAAGTATAAAATTTAATTATAACCAATTCCATAAATTTAATGAAATAAAATTTTAAATGAATTTTATTTATATTGCACAAAATATAAATTTGC
This sequence comes from Omphalea diandra, assembly GCA_949677035.1. Taxonomy (NCBI): domain Eukaryota; kingdom Viridiplantae; phylum Streptophyta; class Magnoliopsida; order Malpighiales; family Euphorbiaceae; genus Omphalea; species Omphalea diandra. Next base: position 34,532 of record CATIWR010085825.1, on the reverse strand, counting down.
TAATAAATTTCACAAAAATTATGGAATTCATTTATATTATAATCAATTCCATAGATTTAACAAAATAAAAGTTCAAATGAATTTTCATTTATCCAATAAAAAATGTGAGTGATCAATTAATATAAAGTATTTGATAATTTAGCAGTTAAATGAGTAGTTATATTATAAAATGATAAAAAAAAATAATTATTTGTCTATTTTAATTAATTTTATATAAAAATACTAATTCAATAATGCTAAAAGTACTGAAAAAACTAATTTTCATGGTTCAGTTATATTTTTTAAATACTGAACACTAGTTTTTTAATTGAAATACTGATCACTGATATTTATCAAATACTTTTTTCAACATTTGAATGTTCAATCGCTGAATGTTAATAAGAAACACCAAATTAAACAGACACTAATTCTTCAATTTAACAAAAAAAAATTGATAAGGGAGAGTAATGACATATTATAATATTTTAAGAATTCAAATTTTAAAGTTGAGCTTCTTATTACCTATATATAAAGGAGATAGTTTTTTCCTCGACTTAAAATTCAATTCAAATTTTTTTGAGAAAGATGATTCAAATTTGATACAATTTATAAATAAATTAAAATGATTTAAATTTAGAATAATTCAAAAATTTTGAGATATAACTTAATTCAACTTAACTAAATCTGCGAATCAATTTGAATTGATTCAGTTTTTGACCTTATTTGCATGGTCCACTTAAATATTAATTTAAATGATTGAAATGTTAAAATTTATTCAAAAATCAAGATATTATTTTTATTATAAAAAATTTGAAATTAATAGTGACTCAATTTTATTTGAAATTTGAAAAATTGACATAAAAAATAATTCAAATTCTTTTTTATACATTAACTTAATAATCTAACCCACTTATAGTAAAAAAAAAAATATATAACTTAAAATCGATCTAATTTGAGAATTATCTAATATGAAAATAATTGAACCCAAACTTACACCACTTTATTTATTTGTTAAAATTAATTGTACATTTAAGGAGAGAAAATAAAAGAAAAAAGTGATTTTCCTACAAAGTTATATAATATTTGGTGAATGTTGTAATGTTATTAATGGTATTATATTATAATATTATAAATTTAAAAAAATTATTTAAACAATTATAAAATTTATTATAAGATAATTAAAAATTTGTACACATAATTTTAAATTTTAAATAATATTTATTTGTACAACATTTTTAAAAATATAAATAGTACTTTATTATATTGCATAATTCTATCAATTTAAATAATTATAACTTGAAAATAATAAAAGAATACTTCCATTTAAGTATTATATATATATATATATATATATATATATATATATATATATCCCTATCACTCTGACAATATGATAATGACCAACGTCTATCCCGAAAAAACCAAGATTGCTGTTTATTTATTGTCTACAGGTAGAATCTTTTTTTAGAAATTTCAGAGAATATATATGTATTATATGTAAATAACAGCTTTATACTTTTTTTAGTATAATTTTAAATATACTCAAACAATATAATTTTAAATGGATAATTTTGAATAAAACAGATTTCAATCTCAAATAAATTCTTAATTTCATATTTGTAGTGCTTTTTTAAAAAACAAGTGAACAAATTAAATTTAGGAGAATGAGAGAGTAGTTATTGGCATCCAAAATCCACCTTGCAATTAAACATCCAAGCTAAATAGCTAATTATGAGATCCACATATTTAATTTCACACACACATAATAAGAAATTCTTGAGTTTTGTTCAGAATATTTTCTTTTTGAATTGATTTAAATAAATTTATACATATTGATTTTAATAAATTAATAAAACATTATCTTTTCATAATTTTTTGAAAATTTTGGACTTAAGACTAAAAAAATAGCACTCTCTATTACCGCTTGAGCTAATATTTATCAATTCTGTCAGACTAAGTAACATGTTAAATACGCAATACACATTATGGAATAGATATGATAATGAACTCACAAATTAATTCCAAAAGCAATTGAAACGAGAAAAGACAATCTGATAGCATCCACACTAAAAGAAAGATATCCGAAAACAATAAAGATATTAGACTATATTGGAACTTCTTTTCAAATTAAAGCTAGAGTCAGTCAGGCCAATTTCACTTATTCAATTAGCAAAGATACCATGGCCACATTTAATAGATATTATTATTCCTCTTCAACTTGGATTGTCTATTTCATTAGCTTTCGCTCAAATTCTCCAAGATTTTCTCACAATCACATTTTGGCACCATATCAACTTCTTAATGACTATTATTGAAAAGTTTTTACCATGAAATATGAACTTATCCAGTCACTGGAGAATTATGAAGGGTTTAATTAAAAAAGTGCTAAAGCCTTGTCTAAATAAATTTGAAAACCCATTTTCATACATGGGATGACTTTAAAATTTTCTTTTTGTTTTGAGTGATGGCCTAGCATTCTGCAACTGTGCTGAAAAACTGATTGAGTGGTATATCTAAGAAGATTAACTAGCTAATGTGAAAGGCTAATTGATTTCCAAGAAAAGGTCGGGTCAGTTACTTGGCTCTGTGGATATATGTGCAGGGACCATATGGAGGGGAAAGCAAAATTTGAAATGGAAAGATGGAATCGACTTGACAAAGACATAGAGACACAGAAAGGTGTCTTTATTGTAAATGGTCCTCAATGATAGATGAGGACATACATGTTGCCAAATGGGTCCTTGAAATAACAATAATTGTTGTTGCTGGTGATTATGTTGTAATTAGGAATCTAACTTTCACAATCATCTATTTATGGGTCATTTTCCAAAATGGGTCACCCATCTTTATTTTCCCATCCCACTTCTCCCTAAACAATCCAAAACTTCTATAGCCCTATATATCTACCTATTATTTGGTCACTCAATCACTCACACCCCCTTCCTCAATTTGGATAGTAAGGCCATGCATCAACTGCCAGTTAAATTATTAGCTTCTATTTCTGTTTCAGTGATTAAAACATAGTTTTATGTTTCTGATCACCTGGTTGTCGGCCATTGATATGTAGCTATCCAGGAGGATTAGTGCCCACTTAGGTCCATTGTTGGGGAGGCAATCATGCAAATATATGTGTGAAATCTAAAATGAAATTACGCAGTAAGCACATAACATATAGATGAAATATTGCTGTGGGCAAAGTGGGTTTTAGTTGTATCTCTTTAATCTATAAAGTGGTGGGCAGATTATGTTATGGCACATGCAACTGACACATTTGTAATATCCATTTACATACGATATGGGATGATGTCTAATCTTAAGAAAATGTTGTCTCCCAAATTAAATGAATCTACTAGCATGTTATTCTTCTTCTTTAATCTTCTCTTCTTGGTTTCTCCAATTAAATGAACTTCAATATCACCATCATTATTTGATTGTTTCATCAATATATTTGTGTATCATGTTCTTCTTCTTTAATAAGCTCTTCTTGGTTTCCCCAATTAAATGAACTTCAATATCACCATCATTATTTGATTGTTTCATCAATATATTTATATATCATGTTCTTCTTCTTTAATATGCTCTTCTTGGTTTCCCCAATTAAATGAACTTCAATATCACCATCATTATTTGATTGTTTCATCAATCTATATGTAATAACTAATATTTGTATATATAATAACTAATAAAAAGAAGTGCTAGATATTTTCTCTATATTATATTTTTTTCATTTTCTTCTAATTATAGTAACATGTGACGTGATTTAATCTAATTAAAATTCAAAATCAATTAAATATAATTTTTATTCCTCAAATAATAAATAATTATGTCATATAATACTAGATATAGTTTTTTAATATAAATAAAATTCAAGATCAATAAAAATTTGTTGTTTAAATTAAATGATTTAATATTAAAAATATTTTTGAACTATAATATCTTTATTTTTAGTTTCAGATGAAGCCAAATTAATTAAAAAAATTCTAAAGAAAGAAAATTTTTATAAATGAATTTTATTTTTTTGAAAAAAAAAAAGAAAATAAAAATTGAAGGCTTGAATTGAAGGAGTTGTGGATATGCAATAGATTTGTGGAAGTTAAATGGTGACTATGACTAAAAAACAAAAATAATACATTAGTCCTTAATATGGACAATAGCCTGTCCATCACACCTTTGTTGTTTCACACCTAATAAATCTCTAGACATTTCCCGTCTGTTTTCCCTAAATCAATCCAACCGCAACTAAATAATGCCAATTTATAATTCTTGGTTGATTGAGCTTCAAATTAGCATTTGTCACAACTATATATGGAAATTGTCCTATATGCTAAGCTCTTGCAAGTGGAGGTGTGCAATTGATTTAAATTAAATTAATTTAATTTAATAGAAAAATCAAATTTTTAAAATATGAATTAAACTAACTATAAGAACTAAATTGATTTGAATTAATTTGATTTGGTTCATTTTTAGTTTAACTCAATTTGTATTCGTTTTTTAAAATTAATGCTTTGAATATTTTTAATGTAAATAGTATTTATAATACATTTTAATATAAAAATCGTTGTGAATTATTTTAATTTAATTTAATATAGATTATATTTATTTTGATTTGATTTAAAGTTTATTTAGTTAAATTAAATTGAAAATTGTTACTAAAAACTAAACTAAATCTATTGAATTTTTCAAAAAATAAAATAAATCGAACCGAACATGTTTAAAAGCAAAATTGAAAATTTGAATAATCCAGTTTAATTATTTTCCAATGTACATCGTTTAATGCTCAATCTTACTTAGAAGAGCTAATATTTTTTTATTATTGGTTCGTTTCATTGCACATTATACATTTTTATTCATAAAACAATTCATGATCATTTATATATAGTATTTTTAAAATTAGATTGGTCAATAATCGATAAGCTTATTAATTTTTAGATTGATCAGTTTGATTAATCCAATACAACTAGTTCAATAATAAAAAAATTTTAAAATATTTCCTTATATAATTTTAAATAATCAGAAAAATTATTTTAAAAATATATTTATAATAATTAAAATAAAAATAATTTAATATCCAATTTAATCAATCCAACAAACTACTCAATCCCACTTTTAAAACACTGTTTACATATTAACGAGTGAATTCTGGATATATTGAACCAAATTCATTAATCGAACAGAAAAATAATTGAAATTAGAAAGAATTTAAAATAACTAAATCGCTCTGAAATGTAATAGTACTTTAGAACAATACTAATTATTAATTTTTACTAGAATCGACCAGTACCGATTCAAACTGTTATCTAAAATCAATGTGACTATATATATATATATATATTGTAATTTTAATTTTTAAATATATATGCATATATATATTTATTTCTAATTACATATGTATTATACTTATATATATATATATATATATATATATATATATATATATATATATATATATATATATATGTGTGTGTGTGTGTGCGCGCGCGCGCGCGTGTAGAAATTCTATTTTTTATAAATTTATTTTTTAATATATATATAAACTCTATTTTTTTATAAATTTTTTTAAAAAAAATTCAAAATATCTAAATAATCAAATTGGATCAAACTAAAAATTGATTTAATTTAAAATAAATATTTTTTTTATTTCGATTCAATACTAATTCCTCAATTTTTCAAACAATCGATTTTCGGTTTGATTCTGAATAATTTCAAAAAAACTATTCTGAATAGAGACCAATCACCTCTAGTTAGTACATATTGTGACGTTTTGTCTCTATGCAAAATATAAATATATATGATGGAAAATTGGACCAAAAACATGTGAAGAATAGCTTTTTCTCTTTCTTTTTATGGATCTTGTGGCGAGGAGTATTTTGTTTGTGCGTGAGACTTACATGTACTATGCGCAGAAATACATGTATGCATAATATAAATATACAGACAGAGAGAGAATTTCTTTTATATTATTATTAAAGTAAATTATATAATAATGTATATATATGAAACTGTTGTGTAAAATTTTAATATATATTATTTATAGTAATTTTATTAAAATAAAAATAATCTAAAACAATAAATAATTATGCACACTAAAATTATTGTCTAAATATTTAAAATTATATTAATTATAACATCATATTACAATCCATCAGTAACTATAATTGATTATAGAAATACGTAAATATATGCAGTAACATTTAAATCTAAAAATAATGTATTAAGAATGTTATCAACTCAAGAAAATTGCATGAACAGTTAACTCCTCTTCATGGTACTAAGATTATTTTGTTCTTATACAATGTGAAGTTAAATTTTCCTTTATGGCTGTACTGTATCCTTTCATCTACACATCCAACCCAACGGGGATACAAGAAAGACTTGATCTTCTAGCTGAGCACTGTGTGATGTTGGAAGTGAGGCCCATAATTATAGAAGATTGTAGTTAGGCTTGGCCACAAATTCATGCCACAATTAGTTATGAACTTGTAGATCAAACCCAACTGGCTAGCCCAGCCCTTGACCAATTCCTTTTAGATGTATATTCTCCCATCCCTAAACTCTCAAGAATTACTTAATAAGTTTTTTTTTTTTTTTTCTTTTTGAGCGAAGGGAGAATTAAACCAAAAACCAAGAAGTTTTTAAGAACATATACAATCAGTCAAGTCAGCAGTGAAATAAGCTCTTTTTATTTAAGAACATATGTTCTTATATATTAATATAATTTTAAAATATTTAAATAATAATTTTATTAATATGTGTAATTATTTATCACTTTAAATAATTTTATTATAACAAAATTATAAAAATAATGATAAAATTTATCACAAATAAATGATATCTTTATTAAATGGAAAATATATGAATTTAATATATTAGTTGTAATAGTTGATATAAGAAATTTATCCATTGTTGCATATTTTACCCAAAAAAAAAAAAGAAAATGAAACCCATATTATCTAGAGGTACTATCAAGAGAAAGAAAGGAATATATGTTCCATACCTTTCTCAAATGCGAAAAACAAGTCACAACTCATCACCCACTGCCTCCTTACCCGTCACCCAACCGAAACCGACGCGAAGGTTCCCAAACTCTCACCGTATGCCTAAAATACCCTTCAACTCACGCCAACAAAACATCAAATTGCAATTTTAGAAGGGTAGTTTGGTCCCAAAATAAGCCCAATACGGTAGTGGCAGTAGCAGTTATATTCAGCGTCTCAGACGCGCTGGAATATAATGTGGAATCTATACACCAACATTTAAACGCAACTTTCTCATTATTTCTCCACAATCTAAAATCTTTGAAACAGAAAGGAAATGGGAGATTGCAGGCCGTTAGGATTCTTGCTTGGCCTGCCATTTGCTTTGCTCGCTTTGGTATTATCTCTTGTTGGTGCTGTTGTTTGGGTTATTGGGTACGTATATTCTTTTCTTGTTTTTCTTGGGATAGATTAGATGGGTTCCTCTTGATTTATAGCATATTTTGCTGTTTGAAGTAAAACCCAGATCATGAAATTGTATGTTTTCACCTTTTCTTTGTCTTTCTTTTGATCTATTACATTGCTTCTTATTGATATATAGCATAATTTGAGTTTGAAGTAAAACCCAGATCATAATTATTGCATGGTTTCATCTTATTTTGTGTCTTTCTTCCGATATATTAGATTGGTTCATCTTGATATATGACATTATTTGAAGTTTGAGGTAAAACCCATATCATGATTTTGCATGTTTTTATCTTATTTTATGCTTTCTACTCATGAATCTTGGATTTTGGTTAATTTAATTTGGCAGGACTGTGTTGAGTTGCTTGTGCCCATGCTGTGTATGCTGTGCTGGTCTGGCGAATTTGGCAGTGGATATTGTTAAGCTTCCTGTTGAGATACTGAAATGGTTTACTGAACAGATTCCTTGTTAAGAATGCTCATTTCTTAAATATGTAAGAAGTTGATTTTACTTGACTGTTTTTAATTACCCTCTTTCTTAAGGGCTTATAGATTGATCAACTATTTCTTGATTATATTACCTTTAATGATTAAAGTATTGGATTCTGATGCCTCTTTTTGTGGGATTTGTTTACCATTGAGGAATCTAAAGGCAATTTCTTAATGCATGTTGTAATTATTTTATCTATTGAATCATGAGCTTTACATTGTTTTTGTACAGTATAGTCAAAATTTTCATTAATTTATGGGACCTGCACCTGCTGCGTAGACAATATGTTTCCTCAACACACCAATCTTAGTTAGTTCTACTAATAAAAAGCTCGATTTCCCTTAGGTAAAGTCTTAGGTTGGAGTTTTATGGGTGGAGAAAATTAATATTAAGAAATTTTTTTCTTATTTAAAGTTTGACCCGACTCAAATTCGAATTAGTTGGTACTTAATGTGTTTTATACCAAATAATTTCAATTAAAGAAAATGTTTCCACAATTTGTATCACTATTTAACAATGGGACTGACTTTTGTTTTTTGTTTTTTGGTTGGTTGCCAAGCCTAATACTATTGAGTTTGTTTTGAAATATTTAGTTATGGATCTAAACTCTATATGTTCCCTTGACCACAGATATATTTGAGTCATGCTATAACTTTTATGAGTTACGTGAATGAACAAACCAATAGATGACTTGGCCTTGGAAGTAAAGAAACAATGTTTGGTTGACTGGAAGAGAATAATTAAGTAAAAGAAAAAAGGGACGAGATCTGAAGCGAAGAACGGTGGAAGAAAAAAGGAGGAACATTTTTTTTATATATTTTCTCCTTTAAAAAAGAAAGAAAATATGATCAATTAGTTGATTTTCGAGTTGATTAATTGGATTGATTTGATTAATCTAAATCAATAATTTAAAATAAAAATTTTAAAAATATTATTAAAATATTTTAAAATAAAAAAATATATATTTATAATTGCAAAAATGGATTTAAAAAATCAATTAAATCGTTATCTATTCAAATGCGGTCTGGTTTTAAAAGACCTGTCCTAATGCCCACTGCATTGTCCCTACTCTTCAAAGTTCAAAGTAGATCCTATAGCGTCATCTCAAAAAATTAAACGGAAAAAAAAAAAAAAGGACCGCTAAGGTCACAGCTGCTACCACATGTCAACTTGATCATAAGCCATCTTATCCAATGGGTCCCACAAAGCAGTATGATACGTCAGTGACGCATATCACATAGCACTCCATGTATCATTAGCTGCTCAAAATAAACAGTGCGCTTATTTCTGGAAACTTCGACAAGATTCTCACATCATAGGAAAGGAGAAAAATGATACTAACGCAACAAACACTAAGATTATTACACCACCACTCCATCACCACCTCCGCCACCACGACAAAGATTAGAATTTGGATAATACCTGCAGCCAGAAAACCAAAAGAAGCGAATTTAGAAGAGTAAAAAAGGAAGCTTTTTTGGTTTATATTAAGGGAAAAGAAAGTGAAGAAAAGAAAGAGAGGAGAAGAAAAGAGGATGGGGTTGGATTACTACAACTAGATAGGAACGCTAAAGATGATGACTTGAAGAAGGCTTACAGGAAGCTTGCTATGAAATGGCATCCTGATAAGAACCCTAGTAATAAGAAGGAGGCTGAAGCTAAGTTTAAACAAATTACAGTGGCCTATGAGGTACTCTACCTTTGATTCATAGATTTTTCATATTAATTTCTGTCTTTCACTTTTATTTATATGTGTATTTATGTAGCCTCAGCCGTTTCAAAGTTTCAGTCTTTTTGATCTTATTGCGATGAAATTTCTGGGGTTTGATTGTTTTTATTAATGTAAAAAAAAAATAAAAAAATAAAAAGCGGGAAATTCCCTGTTAGGGAAATGTTTATGGTTAAATTGCTTTCCTTGATTTGTCTTGTATTGAATTCTGACTTTGACTGTAGCCTGTAGCTTATTTCGTATTACTTCACTAGTAGCATGAGGACTTTTTTTTTTTTTTTTTTAACTAATCCATAGGTCCAAAATCTCAATCTTTCTGTCTGGCCTTTTTATTTTTTTTATTTTTTGATTTTTGCTCTTTGTATTGTGATTGTTGATTACCCAATGGCAAAATGCATGCCAAAATTTCTTAATTGGTTACTTCTTAAATGTCATGGAAATGCAATATTTTGCTTGTAGGTGCTTAGTGATCCCCAGAAAAGAGCAGTGTATGATCACTACGGGGAAGAGGGCCTAAAAGGTAAGGAACCACCCCCTGATGCTAGTGGAACTTCCTACTTCTCTACTGGAGATATTCCTGCATCATTACGATTTAATCCCCGGAGTGCTGGTGATATTTTTGCCAAGTTTTTTGGGTTTTCAAGCCCATTTGGGGGTATGGGAGGTAGTGGTGCAGGCACGAGAGGGACAAGGTTCTCAAGTGGGATATTTGGTGACGATATCTTTGGATCTTTTGGTGATGGAGGAGGAGGGTCAATGCATCAAACTGTTCCTAGAAAAGCTCCTGCTATTGGGAATAGGTTGCCTTGTAGTCTTGAGGAGCTCTATAAGGGGACTACTAAAAAGATGAAGATATCTCGAGAGATTGTTGACATGAGTGGGTAACCGATAAGTAGTTCTTTTCGTGTTTATTTTTTCTTGTTTTGATTTGGAAATCATGTGTCTTTTAAGTTTAATTTTATGAGTTTCAATTATGGCTGGATTGAGGCATCTATCTGTCTGCTTTAGATTTAGGTAAGTAGTGTCTTATGTTAACTAGCAATTTATGCTTGCTAAGTTAGCTGGGGAATTTTGCTTTTCTCTTGTAAGAATTTGGTGGGATCAATGGAATTGTTCCTGCTCACAAGTGTCAATGTTAATAGTACCTAAAGTATGATCGTTATGTAATCTTGGGAAATAGTTTGCTAAAACTCATTGTTCTTGTTAAGAAATTGGTACATCCAGTAATAGGAATTTCAAGTTGGCTTTGAAGTTAAAAACAGTTTCTTTTAATGTGGTAACATACATATCAAGTGTACAAGATAGGAAGTACTGGATTCTTGTGTCTTGGAATGTAATTTGAGTGTGTCTGTCAGCTGTATCTACTCAGGTTTCGCAATTATATTGCTTATTAGTCTGTTAGAATGGTTTGTTTGTTTCCCTATGAATTATGACAATGAGTATGTTAATTGATCAAGTGAATTATCTTCTATTTACATGTGACTCTGGAATATGGAGGTCTGATTCAGTACAATATTGTCACAAGTTTTTGCCCTTTTGGGCTATGCTTCAATAAGACATGTTTCCAATGTTATTCTGCTTCAATAAGACATGTTTCCAATGTTATTCTGGTTTATTCCACAGTCCAGTGAAAGAATTAAAAGTTAATCCAATGGTAATTTTCTTCTGCAATTGTCTTTTTAGAAATGCCTATCAATAGGAGAGTGCCCCTGCTATTAATACTATGATAATGGCAACTTTTTGTTAGTGTTTGAAGACGTGCCAGGCAACTGGTCCAGGTTGTTTTTTATTAGTTATAGTTTCTCAAAGAACATTTTGCATATGCTGTGCTAGGAATTTGTTAATCTATCTGGAGACATCTGCTTACAGACTTTGATTGGAGGAATATTGTCGCAGATTCTCCCTTTTTCCCAAGATGCTCAGATTCTCCCATTTGGTTTAGGAGATTTAGCCTTTTGTTAATCTGAAGACTCGAGTGGAGTTTCTTTTGTTGTACATTGCGTTGTAAAGCATTTGTTCCCTGCATCTAGCTTGGAGTTGCATCTTCATTCTGTTAGATTCAGTTGTCCAAGGAGGATATCACCGTTGAGCTGCTGGCTTTGCCTAGTACATAGAAACACAATTGGAAATCGCTATGCTTGCATATCTTGTCTGTCAGGAAAATCTTTCTGGGATTGTCTAGGGTTCCATATCCTGCTTTGTAATCAAAAGAAGAAATGATCTTTGATCTGTTTATAGAATCCAGCTTGAACTTCAGTGTTTCTTCACTGTTTATTTTGAATCCTAACTTTTTGAGGTGCAGTAATACCATGCAGGTGCAGGAAATCCTAACAATTGACATAAAGCCTAGCTGGAAGAAAGGCACTAAGATCACCTTTCCAGAGAAAGGGAACAAACAACCAAATGTTATTCCTGCTGATCCTGTTTTCATAATCGATGAAAAACCCCACCCTGTATTCACTTGTGATGGAAATGACTTAATCGTCACTCTGAAGATTTCTTTAGCAGAGGCCCTAACCGGTTACACTGTCCATCTCACTACCTTAGATGGAAGGAACTTTTCTGTTCCAATTGATAGCGTGATTCATCCAAACTATGAGGAGGTGATCCGAAGGGAAGGAATAACAATTCAAAAAGACCCAACAAAGAGAGGAAATCTGAGAATCAAGTTCAACATTAAGTTCCCAACGAGGCTAGCATCAGAGCAGAAGACAGGAATCAAGAAACTTCTAGGTTCTTGAGATCTAAGTCATACACGAGGAAAGACCGGAACTATGATCTTCGAAATGGAATGAGATATTTAGGGGTGCTTTTGATTGATACAACCTGACATGATTTGATAATAACTTTCAATATTTTCCTATGCCAGAGTGTATTAGAATTGCTATCCTGAAACAGACAAACGCTTCTATTTGTTTTGGGCTACCCCTCGTAAAGATGAGGTCTGATAATCCCTATTATAGTCAAATATTGAATTAGACATGCTTATAGTTATTGGCGGTGTGTTCTGTAATTTTTCCCCTATCAAGTATTAACAAGTTCAACGAATCTTTCCAAGGTAAAAAGCATTTACACCAAGCTTCGTTGGTTTATCAGTTGTATGTCTTTTTTGTACATGTCCTTGCGTGCTTCTTCCGCCTTCCTCCTGCCTCAGTCAAACACGACAATGTGCTGTACCTCCCAAAGTAGCTAAGCATGAAATTGTAATGAAGCTCAATATGCAAATGAAGAGGTTCAGAATATGTTTGGTTTAAAAGAAAACGGCAAACTGAAGTAAACTGATGAACCCCACCCCCCCACAAAAAAAAAAAAAAAAAAAAAAAAAAAAAGAGGATACGGTTTCAGACCCGTGCAAACTCATCGCAAGGTGGATTAGTTGTAAGAAAACACCATTGATTGATAATATTTTCTTTTTGTAATTGATAATATTGATAGGCAAGGTGAAGGTGCGATCAGCTATGCACAATTACTGTTTCCTCCGCAAAGACACGTTAAAAGTTAGGGCTACAGAACGTTCTAGAATAAGAACTAACTTTATCGTGCATTAACATCCTCTACACTTGGTTATTTCTCTAGTCACTGAAATCTGATGATGTTGATCCTGTCACTTCATCTGGGTCACCATTTTGCTCTCCATCTCTATCCATGGATTCATCTTCATCTGAGTCCCCATTTATATATCCCTCAACGTCCAAATCTTCTTGGTCATCATCAACATCTAATTCCTCACAGTCTTCGTCGGCATCATCATCATCATCATCATTATCATTGGCATCTATGTTATAATCGCTTCCCTCAAGCAAGTCATCAGACTTGCCATTAGAGCCACCAGCATAGTCATCAACTGCCAGATCGTCATATTCATCTCCTGTAGCTTGACCATTTTCATCATCATAATCAGATCTTTCTGAGCTGCTAAGATTTTCAGCACCCACTATGTGGAATCTCGTTTCATTACCAACCCGCTCATCTCTTTCCAACCTTGGTGCTCTCTCGTAGATTGTTTGTCTGGGAATCTGTGTTTCAGCAGCAACGTTAACTGCTTTCTTGGCTGGCTTTTGCCTACTTCTAATGCTGCGCCGACCACGCTTACGCCCTCCTCGTGGTCTTGATTGCTCTTTCCATGAAAGTACTTGTCCTAATTTGTTGTTATTTGTGGCCACACGTCTCTTGCTAGATTCTGATCTAGAACCAGTAGCTCTTCTTTGAGATTTACCTCCACGGGTACGACCATGACGTCGGCCTCGATTAGCTTGAGCACGACCAACTCCTGCTACACCGAATCCATTACCAACCCAATTTTCTTCTTGAAAGAATCCAGCTTGAGGTTCAATGGCTTCATTATCTTGGTTGTTTTTCACAAGGGCAAACTTGGAAGAAAGCTTCTAAGGAAAAGGAATGAAAAAGTCAGGAAAATCTTTGACTAAAACATCAATCACAAACACAAATAGGGATGATAAAACCATGACTAAACAAGTACCCTGCACTCTGAAAACCAATACACAAGGATGTGGTTCACAGGATAAAAGGCACAATTGCTTTCTAGACCATTTTCAAAGTATTTTTATGTGAGTAGGCATAGATTCACCATTATAACTAATTATAAAAGAACCAAACTAAAACGGCCAAATTAAACCGGTTTGGTTAATTTTTTGGTCTGGTCTGATTTTTGCTCACCCCTAGTTACAACTTCTAAACAAAATTTTGAATGAGAACTACTTACAATGAAGTCTCCATTACCCCTGTCCTTTTGAGAATCAATTTTTTGGTTGAGTGAATATGAAATGGATGAATCAAATTCCATGACCCTTAAAGCTACAGCTGCTGTTGTTCGAGGTAACCATGGAAGAACAGGGACTTTTCCCACTATGGAAGAATCATTAGCAGCAGATCCAGATATGCTGTCTGTACCCAGAAGTTCACTGGTTGTTTCAAAGTTTGAGGACAAATAATCCCTTTTAATGGAACCCTCCAACAATGTCAAGGTCTGATACAAATACACAGATGAGAAAAAGAGAGCAAAATAGAAGCATCCAAGTTCATTTGCAACAGATGTCATGATGAACACATACTAATGTAAATAAAAAAAGGAACAAACAACAGAAGCAAATTATAGTAAAACAAATGAAGTTCAGAAATTCTTGGTTTTGTGTTTACCAAAAATAAACCAGTTGTCGTGTTAGTGCAATAAACTGGTAACAGGTAATTTTCATGCAGCAAGAAATTTGATTTTGTGATGGACTAATACAATTCCAAACCTTGGACACATAATCCAAGTCCAAGAATAAATATGTAATCATAAGAATGTGTATTTTTTTAAGCACATTTTTCTATAAAAATCAAATTGAAAAGAAAGTGATCAAGAAACAAGCATTGAAACCATAACAAAAATGATAAATAAAGAAAAGAGAAAGGCCAAATATAAACCTGAAGTAAGTCTTCAGCTGTCAGTGAGTGCTGCAGCTTCGTACCCCATGATTTTCGATAGCCATTAGTCCAAACAGTTTGGAGAGCATCAGGCAGAACAGAAACCTACAAACCCATAATTAGATGCTATAAGGTACATCCTAATTATCTAACTGTTACCCATAATAATAAGATCACAAACTTAATTTTTATTTAAAATATAACTATTGAAGGCACTTACCTCAACCAAAGATAATTGCAATTTAAGCAACCTGATCCTCAGAGGAGAAGAACCACGCACATTATAGTCAGACCCTATCTTCAATTTATCATTAAAATAGGACACATTTTTGGAAAAATTCCAGTCACTCCTAGGTTGCTCATATGTCTTCTGGCAAGGACACTGGTTATCTTCAAGGAAATAGATATCGTGACAGGAATCGCAAACACTGATCAGTTGTCTGCATCTTTTCTTCCCACATTTCACGGCACATAATACTGCAGAATTAAAGCATTCTTTCCACATCCACTTCTCAAAATCTTGATATCTGTTCAAGGCACGATTCCTCTCAGTTTCACTCCTTCCAAGCTCCACAGCAAAAGATGTCGAGGTCTCAGACATATCAGAATCTACAGCACAAACAGTGCTGTTTGGGCTATCAATAACAGTGCCACAATCAGGACCACCAATCATTTCAACAGTTTCTGCTTTAACAGTTCCCCCACCCTGTATGTCTGGGTTGGCGTGTAGCATGTTCCTACTGACACCCTCTTTAAAGGAAACCTCAACCTTTTGTAACATCATCTGCAAATGGGATTCCCTAACCCCACGCACATCCAAAGATGCCAACAGAGAATCAAAATCCTGCGCGCAAATTTCAGAAACAATGATAAAAAGTACAAAAAGCATACATATGCAGGCAGTTCCAAGAAAGAGGAAGACAAATGAGAAGAGGAAGAAGCTGCATGGCTCATTGTCCAGGGTTACGATTACTAAATCATTCTACTCTGCAAAAGACAAATATTGATATCTATTGCTTTTACTATCATAAAAAGTTCTAGCACAAAAAAGTAAGAATATAAGCCACAGCCAGGACATCGTAAGTAAAACACCAAGCACAAATGACACATTCATTATAATGAAGCTCAAATATAAACTTGCAGAGAAACAGAGCCAACTGGAGAAGAGAAAGCTACCTGTTCAGAATCAATAAGCCTCCAACGACCATCATGTAACTCGACAAAGATCCTGCCACAACCTGGATCATTGCAAGAAGCAGATGTGATAAATCGCCAGTATCGATTACGTCTGCGATCCTGACCAAGAGGCAATGATCTATACACATACATCTCCTCAGCCTTGTGACTGATGAAGGATTTTAGCTGTGAGCGCGACTTTTCAGCAGCATGTCCCAGTTGCTGATATGGGAGATTATCTGGACCAAGAGAGATATCTTGCATTTGCAGGTTCCCTTCGGCTGTATTATTGAGATAGTTCATATCGTTTTGTGGGACAGTGGATGGTTGTTGTTCAGCAGCATCATTCATAGACGTCTCATTACTTTTTTCATCAACATTAACCATTGGACTTTGCTTGACCTCTGATGCAGACATTGCAAGATTAGGTTCCACCTTGTTTCCTGTAAATGATGAATGATGGATCTTCATCACATACTCTTCTTTCATACGACGTTTATCAAGCTGCGCCTCCGCCCACATTTGCTTTTTTAATGCATTTGCTGCTTCTAAGCGTTCCTGAAAACCCTCATTTCAGAAAATAGACAAGCAAAGTACAAGCTTTTTTATTTTAATTTCACCAGATGCAAATAGTAATGATACCTCAAGAACAACTCTGATTGAGTTTCCTTCAATTGCCACCCCAACCAATGAAACAAGTGCATTAAGTCGCTCCTCAACACTCAGATGAGAGTATTCTCCCTCCATCAGTCCTTGAACCCAGGGTTCACCAAGGTTGCTTTCATCAATATCTGCATCTTCTTGCTCAATATTAGTGGACAAACCAGAAGGATCTGGAGATTGACCAATGGAAGCACCACCATCTTTTACTTCTTCAGATTGATTTGAAGAAAAACCCTCACCAATATATTGAACTCCAACTTGTGGAGTTCTTATGATGTCACCACCCTCCTTTCTATTTTCAAAGCAAGTTTTTGCATTAAATCTGTTAGTTTCTGGAGAATTACAAGCCTCTGTCTTAGGGTTCAAATCATTACCCAAATCATCAACTTCAGGATCATCTGCTACATCACTCTCAGAATCTTCATCTCTATCAGCATCATCAGCATCTTCTCCATCTACAAAACCACTCTTAAATATCCGGATTCTTTCTCTGGCTGCAGAAAGTATTGCCTCAGCATCAGCAGGATCCTTCCTATAGGCAGAGCGCACACAATATGTTGATGGAGCTGTTCTCTCAAAAAGTTTTGAATCTCTCGACAAAGCAGCTGCAATTGAAGCTTCTGGTGTCTTGCTTGTTGTGAGATCCCTTAGTCCAGATTTCTTTGATAACAGAAAAGTGAATAAGTTTGATAAGGAATATACTTGGAAACATATATTCTTACATGCCATATACGTGCACATGCACGCACACACAGACATATATATATATATATATATATATATATATATATATATATATATAGAGAGAGAGAGAGAGAGAGAGAAAATAGCTAGAAATTTAATCACCTGAATCTTTTCTGCGACTTCTAATATTGTCAAGCCCTTGCTTCCTTCAAGAGAAAGAACATGAAATGCTGCAAATTTAACCGTACCAGGTGTCAAGCGATGCCTAGATCTGCGTGGGTTAGAAAATCCCCTTTCTTGCATAATAGCAACAGCATTTTCAACTGCTGCTCCACTGCGCAAATTAGTAATTACATCTTCACCATCTTTAACCTGCATTTAAAGCCAAAAGACGAGAATCCACTCAAACCAACAAAAACAAAATTACCTTTATTATTCGAAATGAAAACATATCAGATGTGTCCCCATGGATGCTGTATCTTTAGGTAGCACTATGAAATATGAATTCTCACAGGCATCTAATATGTAAAATTATTTCTGATAGTATTAAACTGGATACCAAATACTGCAACCACCAGAGAAATCATTGTACAGCTTTGATTTTACGTATGGGAAAACAGATATGAATTTTTTTTTTTCCCTCAAAAAGATCATTGATCTTAACAACCAAGCAATTCACTTCATTTCAGATGTCCTCCTAGTTCCTGTCCATTTAAATCAAACAAATAATCCGGTGCTTAAGGCGCTAACACAATTTGGATTGGATTACTCTAGGCGCCAATGGAACTTATCCGCCATTAGCTTTCAGTTTGGTTGATTTAATAAAATGTTTTGGCCAACCCCAATCCAAAGAGAAATCAGTCATATCTAAAAAAAACAAGCTGAAAGTTCAGTTTCAACTAATTGTGATTTCTCATCAACAAACAAACATAACAAAAAAAAAAAACCACAAAAACAAAAATGAAAGAAAACAAAAGCAAAAACAAGGAATTGGAACCTAAAGCCACTAAACAGATGGCTGGATAAAATTAGAGCTAACAGTGTACCAATGAAATTCACAATTGAAATGAATCAATATAATTGCAAATTGCAATCCTTGACATATAATCTTTTCTCTATAGGGAAACCAACAAACAAACCATAATAATCACATTTCAATGATCTGTGTCACCAAAAACTGAAAAGAGGAAAGCTGTTACTTCATGATGTAAAGAACTAAGGGAAGTGAATATTGTCAGAATCACACAAGAATTAATTGTATGGTAACAATGAGAATATAGTCTCAGCTTTCACAGCACATGCATTGAGATTAAACAAAGAATACAAGATAATTAAAATAGAACAGAATCTATGTTGAAAATCGAAAAGCTGAATGAGAAAAGGAAGAACATCATTATCATCACGAAGATATGCATGGTCAACATTTCTTTTCTTCAGTTGTGGCCCAAATCCTGCAGAAAGGGCAAGCTGCCGCAATATTTCAGGCCATGTTAATGGATTTAAGTGATGTTGCCAGCTGCGTACATCAAAACCCCATGCATATGCCTGGCATGAAAAGCCGAATATACATTCAGATTAAAGATAAAGAAACAACAAAGAATATGAAATTGCCACAGTAAAAAACAGTCAAGAAAGACTTACCCCTTCAATGATCAGTGGATGTCCACCTCCAAGATTGGCAGCACTGTTCTGATTTGTCCCTAAACCAGAGGCAGGCGTCCTTGCAACATCTTCAATATCTTTAATTATGGTTCTCAGAAGAGCCACATGTATTTCACCTAATAACCTTGGATCCTGGAAGAACAGGAGAAGAAATGCATATAAACACCACTAGACCTAAGACAGTCTGCCCCAATACATTTTAATTGAAGTTCCAAAAATACTCACATAATCATGAAAAGCTTGGACAAACTCATCCAGAGTGAATGGCCATAACCCAAGAACATCCGCAAAAGTAATTAAGAACCTCCAAACCTATAAGTTAACAATTTACTTCAAGAGTAAAGACCAAAAAGAAAATAGGAGGTAGAAAAGAATGAAGAAGGCTATGCATTGGCATTCCAAAAAGTTCCTAAAATCCTGGCTTTTGGCTCCAGAAATTATCCCCTCCAATATGGCATAGGAAAAAAAGAAAGAATTGAATAGAACCTATAACTCACATATCATGATACAATTTACCTAAACACAGAAGAATAAAAATAATCAGGGTCCAATAACATAGAGGGAAGCTGAGACTTTTGGTTGACAAAAAGATCTCTTCCTCAAGGAGATAAACCAAAACATTGCACTTAGGACAAGTTATTACATCTGAGTCTATAATCTAAAACCACTTTTTAATTTGCCTTTCACTTAACCAACATCTCTTCTCATAGTATTTCTTAGTTAAAACATTAAAAATTAAATAGTATTTTCCAAGTACTACTAGCTATTCATCGCTCATCTGCCCACAAAAACTCCAAAAACCATAAGTAGTTTATGGCTACCACAACCCACCACAAAAAAAGGATGTCTTTGCCCTATTATAATTAGAATGCGGATGGCATAATTACGAATTTCCACAGAAAAATACTGAGGAGGAAAGATGTCCATGCAACAGTTAGCAGCCAACATTGACAACCAAAGAAAGTGTGATATGATGTGAATGTGTGCATGACATCAGTGTATAGTATAGAAGAAGAGCTGAAGCCATCCAATTTCAATCTTTTCTCTAGAGCAATTATAATAGTCTAGGAAACACACAAAGACCAGTATTAATCACTTATTAATTCTTCTTGTAGCCTTTTTTGCATACAAGCTACCAATCACGAAAAGTAGCACAAGAAAATATTTCGTACCACAAAAACTCACCATTAGAAGGTTCCCTACATTCTCCTCAGAATTATTCCAGGGCTGGATTGCAAAAGGCCTCTTCATTAGCACAGATTTCGGAGGAAACATATCCAGCTTATCTACAAGAAAACAATATATGAAAACAAAAAAGCTCATAAAGCCATATTTGAAATCAAAATTTATTGACAACTCAATCCTATAAGCATCTTGGCAACACATCCAAAAATTTCTTAATGAGTATAATGATTTTGTTCCATGTCATTACCAGGAACAAGAGGAGCATAAAAAAATGGGTAATGGAATAGCAGTCTTCAAAAGAACATGTATCAGTAGCACGTGAATATGAAAATTCAGACTGCTACACAAAATTAAACTACAACCTCCATGTAAACAGCATAAAATTCCAGCATTGAGAAGCCCAGTGAAGATGATAAAAGTGCAAACATAGCCCCAAGAACAAGTTAAAAAGGAAACAGAATTGTTGAACAGAAAATGAGGTCAGATATAACCAACCTCTAAATGAATCGAGATTCTGCAAAGTTTCAAAGTCGAAAGAAAGTATTGAAGGCAATCCCTTGCTTGAGGAAGCTAATTCCATGAGTTCCAAGCGCTCATCCTCAATTAGCTCCATTGACTCTTTAGCAATTCTGCGTGCAATTGCTCTCTCAGCAGCAGCTTTTTGCCTTGCTGCCTCCTTTTCTCTGCGTAATTCTTCTTTTTGTCGCATTTTCTCAGCCTGAATACAAAGATTAATGAAACAGGAGAGGGGAAAAACTAATTTATCTATACATGGAAATTTGAAAATGTCACTTCAGTATTGGTATCGTTGTAAATAAAGTTACTAGAGGACAGTCTGCAATCACTTACTCTGATAGATTCTTTCTGCAAGAATCTTTCCCTCCGCTCCAGCTCACGCCTCTGCTCCCTCTGGTACCTCTCTTCTTCTCTTTGCTTTTCACGCAATAATCTTTCTTCTTCCTTCCGCCTTTCACGGTCATGCCTTTCTGTTTCTTTCCTCATTTGCTCTTCCCTCTGATTATGCGGTGTAATTTACACCATCAGCATACAAGTTACAGGTTCACATAATAAAAGATATAAATAGTGAGCCAAACCTTTCGTCTCAAGATATCTTGCTTTTCGAGCTCTTTCCGGATCCTCTTCTCATGGGCTTCAACTTCACGTGCTATTCTTGCCTCCTCACTCTGCAAGAGGGTAAATAAGCATGCAACTTTACCAATCCATACTAAAAGGTATCAAATATGTCAGAAGACAGTAAATCTACCTTTCGCTTCCTCTCAATATACAAAACATCTTCATCATGGGTAAGCCTCCTATCAGATGGCATAAATGGATTGTCCAATGCAGTAATGGGGTGAGCACCAAATTGAGCATCCACACCATTACTTGTTAGGGAGCTTTTTCGTAGTACAGGATCATATTCTGCAGTAGCAGATAGCAGAAGGTGGCCTTGCCTGCCTTCTTGAGGCATAAGATTTACACTGGGCAACTGACTTGGAAAACCATATCCAGATGACACTTGTTCATTGGGATGCACAAATGGGCGTCCTGTAGATAATGCTGCAGCTTTGTCATTATGGCTTTCCATCAGTGAACCATACTGGTGTGAAGGGGCAACTCTTTCATATGCATCAGCTTTGACAGGCAGCTGCTGTGGAAGGAACTGGTATTCATGCACATGCCTCGTAAAACCCTGGGCATAAAATGTATGGACAAGATATTTATTTTCCATGTAAGCATTAAACCTAAAAGAGATAATATGTAATTCAATTTGAACATAAATACATTGCCCTAAAAAGACTAATTTTAAAGCAAAAGAAAGTATATGATAGAAGTCATCATAAAGCTGAAGGAGGATAGAAGGCCGACATCAAAGAATTTGCGAGTTCTGTATTGGGATGGGAGCAGGAAGAAGAGTAAAAGAAAGAAACAAATTGCAAGCAGAATGCTCTAAATCTAGTAAAAATTTCAGACCCTGGTTCTTCACTTCCCAAGCAGATATTTCTTTCACTAATATAGCATTTGGTTTCACATTTCTATTGGTTAGAAGTTGTGGATATTGAGTCCATATTAAATTTTAGAATCCCAGAGAAACTAAATACCAGATCTAAAACACTTATCCTGCAAAATAAGCAACAGAATCCCTAATTAGGCCACAAAAAGGTGAGTTTGTACTATGCTCAGAAGTAACATATTATTTTTTTCCACAGCACATTAATCTAGTTGCTCAACCAACTTCTGTAGGACTATCCCAAGAGATTCTGATGAACCACTGAACCAATTATCTTCCAATAAATTACCCTTACACTTTCATGCTGGCAACTTTATGTCCCTATTATAGCAGCAGACACATTAAAAATAATTGCAGGGTTTCATTAGGATCTAACCTATGAATACATAGAGAGAATAACAGTCTACCACAGCAATGGGGATGGAGACATAAGGAAAAGATCAATAGCTATATATCCATCAACATCATCTCTAGCAATGCCATAACAAAAGAATGTCACCATGATAAAAGAATGTAACCTAACCTTTATAGGTTTCACATCAGGTCGCTCATACAGGTTGGCCTCAAAAGGCCGTCCAGGCTGCTTTTGCTGTGCCAATGAAGCTGTTCCTAGTATCATATAAAAAATATAATAATAATCAAAATTCTACTTTGGCATGCTATCACCTAGAGATGCTCCGCAAACAAAATCAAGTAAGAGGCAATCATTAGCGTACAAGTTAAAAGGCCTACCAGGAAATTTTTTTTTTTCTCTCAGTTAACTCTATTGTCTCTGCATTATGGAAGAGAACTATTAACATCTCTCATTAACACTTCTAGCAAGAGGAGTTTTTCATAACTTCATCTTATCAGCTTGCTTCACAAATACAAATTTTCTAATAGCTATATCTGTTCATGTTCTAGACAAAAATTCATCTCCCAAATAATATCGATTGCTATTTTCCATGATAAATGTCGTATGTAAACCTCAAGTCAGACAAGGACACTCAGTTGATTAAATTTCCAAACTCATTAAATAGCTATCCATTTCTACGCACAATCATCAAATTGGAAAGTGGCAAACAATGGCATTGCTATTTAAGAACCAAATATACCTATAGGTGCACCAAAGGCATCCGGTGGCAAGTGATCAAACTCCATCCCAAGAATCGGACCATCCTCCCTCAGCGGCTCCCCCAATTGAGCTTCCACAAACGCTATAACTCTAAGCTCAGCAATCGACTGTTGTGGTTCATAGTACCTCTTCACTAGTGAGGTTTCACCAGCAATCCTTGGGACAGCCACTCCAGGGGTCCTAGCAACAGTCCTCCGGGCATCGATCCCATGAACAAATGGACTGGACCCTGCAGGCATTGGCACAAGCTCATTTCCAGCCTCAACCAATGCCCCCATTTCCTCACCACCTGGCCTTGTGGATGGTGCCGGGGAATCCTTCTGCTGTCGCTTCACAAGAGGTGCCTTTCGGTCCTTCAAACGGCGATGACAGAACCACATTTGCAGCTGCCGATCAGAAAGCCCTAATTGGGCTGAAAGCTCATTCCGCAACGTCTCAGAGGGGTAAGTCTCCACTGAACAAAACACAATTTGGCAGCAAAATCAGCTAAAAATTAGAGAAAAACAGCATGAGGATAGAAAACATAAAGTGGAAAAACCGAAGAGTAAGCATTCAACCAATTCCAAACGGAAGCAGCCAAAATCAAAAGAAGTGCATTTCTTCATCTTAATCACAAATGTAAAACTCAAATTAGGAAGCACAACAAAGCATCATAAAAGGGAGGGGGGAAAAAAAAATACAAGCAGCGAAGAGAGCTGCATTTCAAAAATCAGCACAAGCATAAAGTTAAGCAACGCGAAATGAAACAAAATCAACGAACAAAAGAAAAAGAAAGAAACCAGCATAAGTTTTCTCGAGAATTTGAAGCTGAGAAGCAGTCTTCATTTTGCGCTTAGACTTAACTTCTCCTTCAGCGAGCTGCTTCTTCTTCTCTCCCTCCGCGGCGGAGGTAGCAGCGGCAGCAGGAGCAGGAGGAGAAGCAGCATCAGGACTGTCCATGGGCGGAAACCCTAGAAACGGAAAGAGATTGAGATGGAAGATGGAATGGTAAGGTAGCAGACTCGATTAGAGTGGACCTGTCTGTAGGAAGATGAGATTTGGATGGTGGCGTGCGATCGAGAAGTGCCGCTGAGTGATGAGATTTGTGGAATAAATAAAAAATGAAAATCAGAATCATGAAATCGCTGCTACTAATTGATATACCAATCGAAATAATTTTTCTTCTTCTTGCTCTTGTAATTGTTGAAAATGATAATAAAAAATAATAATGATGATTTGATTTTTGAGGAAAATGAAGACGAGAACCAACAGTCATCATCGCTTCTTCTCCCATTATTTTCTTTTCTTTTTGAATTTTTTTAACAAAAAATTAAATAAAAGTTCTTTAAAAAAAATATGAATATTTGGGTTTTTTTTTTTTGGGTTGTCAGGTGATTGATACTTTTTAGAAAATATGAAGATAAGAGTGATTCTTTCATTCACCAATTTGGTTGTTTTGTGTTTGTTTGTGAATCGAGTTTTGGTTTTCTTTTAGCGTTGGATTTTCGGAAGTTGCAAATCCAACCGCTTCTTTTCGCGCGTCCTACGGCTTCTCTTGCCAACGCGCCCACTTACACGCTTCATCTGGACTCCTTCATTTTCTTTTCATCTTTTTGTCAAAAGTGAATATTTCTTTATCAATAAGCATTTGTTAAGTTGTGAGATAGTATGAGTTTTTATTTTTCATAAATGAATAGAATTTTTATTTATCTTTTTTCATATAAGTTTTAAGTAAAATTATATAATTTCACAATCTAAATTTTAATTTTAAACATATGTAATATAAAAAATAAGATAAAAAAAATTTCAACAATATTTTAAATAATAATCTTTTTGAAAAGCACTGAACATCATTTTTAATTAAATATAGCAGTTCGAATTCATATAATGAAACATAAGTGACTTGGATTCAAACAAACTGATTTCATGTTTGATCTATAAATTTCTATACTAATAAAGAAACAAATTGATACTTTAAACGGAAAAAATTATCAAAAAATTCGCAAGTATAATCATGAGAGTATATTAAAAAAAACACACTTAAATATAATCATATTTTATAGATAATCAAGACATTTATATATATAAGAGATCATTTAATTTATCAATAATATTCAATAAATATTTTCAATTCTCCCATTTCCTCATTTTTAATTATCACTTTCCATATTTAAGTAATAAAATATTTATATTTAAAAATTCTTAATAAAATAAAAATGTGAATATAATGACAAGATATGATACTATGTTTAATATAATTATCTTTAACATTTTTCAAAAATGCATCAATCAATATAGTTCAAACTTCACATTTATAGCAATAAATTTTCAATGATCCAACCAAAAAAAAATATAAGAAGAGAGTGACAATGAAAGTTTGATGTGTTGAGTGGTTGTACACAACGCGCCTATTGCGCAAGTAGAATTAGTGCACTGTCCCTGGTTTTATTTTTTTAATACTACAAAATAGTACAATGGGACCCTCTCATTCCTTCTTTGTTCCAACTCTCATTATTAATTATTAATTGATGAAACACTTTTTAGGGAGAGAAAATTGAAACCATAGTTTGAGTTTGGGTATGGGATTGAGTCATGGATAGGTTTGGGAATGGAATTTAGAAGTCTTCTTTGAAAGGTTCTTCAAATTTTAATTTTGTCATGTAGTTGAATCTTGACTAAGATTGCATTTTGCTGTTGCCTATTTGAGACTCCACTTAGATGCATTTTTTGTGGGTCAACTTTATTAGTGCATTATTTAACATAAGCCAATCACCAATTTAGGATTCTTAGATTTAGGGGGGTAATTTTATTTAAAGTCATTTGCTTTTTACATATTTTATTTATAAAGGTCACATTTTATAAATATGAGTATTTTGTTGACTTGAAAATCTCATGACTTATTCAATTTATTTGTTTGTTCTTGACATATGTAATTATTAGAAAATCCTTTTTTTTTTTATATACACATATTTAGTCTTTCATCTCTTGTATTATTAGAATAGTCAAATAAGTAAACTATAATTAAAACTAACATAAATAATGGATGATTTAGATCTTAATGAAATAAGTGATATAATATCTTTTATTATCGAATTTTATACCATGTAACTTTTTTGAAATTAAATAATTCATATAAAATAAATAAAACATAACTTTTATAAAAATAATTAAAGATTGGATGACTTGAATAAAATTAACCCTTTGGATTGAAAAGAAGATCAAGTAAACAACTTTTTGCCTACCACTATTGAGATGCTTGATTGGTAGATATTGTGATTTTCCACAACGTTTATCTCATTCTCTTTGGATTTAATAAAGAATGTGAGGACCATAATTAATTTCATTTCAATTAGAATTTGAATTAAAATTTTAATATTTTATAAAAGATTCCAACATTATTAAATTAAAAATTTATCAATTATAAGTTAATTTTATTATAAAAGTTAAAACAAAGAAAATTATCTTTTTATTCACAGTTCATTGAGCCTTTATTGAATAGAAAATGGAAATAGTTTCAATTTAAATTTTATGTTTCTTTAAAAAAAAAAAAAAAAAACCCTGTACTGCATTTGTACCCAAGAGGAACAACACAATATGAATACCCCAAATTGAATAGAAACAGATTCTTTGAATTTTGAATTACTATTTCTGAAAGAGGAACAACACAATATGAATACCCCAAATTGAATAGAAACAGATTCTTTGAATTTTGTATTACTATTTCTGAAAGAGGAGTGCTATGACTTATCATATCATATGCATTTTGGTATCACTTTAAGTTTATTGTTTTGTTTTATCCTGCCCTCTCTATTTCTTAAGGCAACATATTCTTAAAAGGACAAAATTACCCATTTATAATCTAGTCTGCTGGGCTTGGGTGCATTATGGATGCCTGGGCCCAGTCCAAGAAACACCCACAATAAATTAAGGGGCTTTTTTTTTTTTTTGGAGGGGGTCAGAAAACAGGATTTCATTAAGCAAAAAAAAAAAAAAAAGAAAAAAAA
Source organism: Omphalea diandra (assembly GCA_949677035.1). Taxonomy (NCBI): domain Eukaryota; kingdom Viridiplantae; phylum Streptophyta; class Magnoliopsida; order Malpighiales; family Euphorbiaceae; genus Omphalea; species Omphalea diandra. The sequence goes on along the minus strand of CATIWR010085825.1, from coordinate 6,990 downwards.
ACTCATTAAAATTTTATTTTAAAATATTTAAGATAAATTAATATACTGAATATAAAGATTTTATTATTCTATTTATTAATATACATTAAGCATGTTCTAACTATAGTACTCATTACATCTATAAGTACTATAAAATAATGCAGGAAAAAGGTAATGGGGAGCAAATGTCCCAATAAACGATGGTTAAAAACGAGAAGAAAGGGCGCTGAGCTCTGCCACATAACAATAAATGTAGATTATTCTCCCTGTTATCACTACTTTTACGCCCGTACGGCACTCAAATTGGATAGAGTAAAAAGTTTTAATTAAATTTTTATTTTTATTTAAGATATATAATATTTATGTTTTATTTTTTTATAAATATTTATTATATATATTATTCTTTTATTTTCTTTTTTATTTTTATAAAAATAAAATGTATGAGTTTACCTTATTAATTAAATAGTTTAATGGTATTTTAGTTCTTTTTATGTATTTTTATTTTTTATAGGTATATCATTTGATATTTTTTTGTGTGATTTGTATTTTATTTTAATATTTTTATTCTTTGAGGCATAAATTAATTTTTATTGATTTAATTTATAGTTTTATTTTCTCTTCTTTCAACAATTTTCAAAGTTGAGCTGTGAAATTTTTCTTTAAGATGACATCATTGAAGTTTGCTTTTTTTTTTTTGAAATTGTAGTTTGCTTATTTTAAAGTTAAGAAGGAAGTTAATATAAGATAAAATAATAAATAAAAGTGTCCTACTTATTTTGTAATTTTGTAGTTAAAAATATGGTTGTTTTACTTTCTTATAAAAAATAATCATTTCAGTTCTTTGAAAATCTTGATTTTTGAAATTGATGTTCCAGAATCTCAATACTCTCATTTTGATTTTCTAATTATTCTTATCTGAATTTAAATTCTCGATTAAGAAGTATTATTGACTTTTTTTGTCAAATCATCTCCTATGAATAATGAAAAAATAATTAAAATAAATAATTAATTTTGATTCATTATAAATATAGAAGCCAAAAAAAGAAGTAGATAAAATTTCATGATATTTGGCGTAAGACATTTGGTAAAAATAGAAAAGCAATACACAAATACTTGTTGCATTTTATTCTACATGTGCGTGGAGGTTTTTAGCGTTTAGAAAGGAGCTAAAGACGCATATTGTTATGAGAGAGTGAGGAAATTTATTGTTAGGGAGTTTCATTAGGCGAGGTTTGAAGGCTTTTTGTTGGGTGGAAGGTTACAAACCTACAATTTCTCTCCATCAATCTCTACTAATGATAACTGCAACTTAACTCATAACTTTTGTTTTAAAGAAATCCTTTTCTAACATTCTAAACATGATGATATTTTTTTTTTCAAAAGAAGGAGTCTTCTAAGAACGACATTCTAAATTATTATTGTAATATGGTTGGAAAGAATTTTAGTAGACGGTTGATAGATTAAAATCTAACCTTTTTCTCATTCAGTGTTTCATAACTTGTTTTTGTTAAGATGGTACTTGTTGATTTAGTTCTTGGAAGCTAGATGATATGTAGACTTCTTCTTGTTCTTCTTCTTCTTCTTCTTTTTGTTTAATCTCAATAGTTACACCAACCCATTTCATAAACAAACAAACAAGCAAGCAATTATTAAATGTGTTGATTCAAAAAGCTTCAGTTTAAAACTTTTTCTCATTAGCTACTGGCTAAATTGATGTCATATTTGGACTATATTTTCCATTTTAAACCTTATTAGTGATCAATTGATTTTATGTTAATTATTTTTATGCAACCATTTTATTTAAAATTTATTAAAAAATAAATATCATTGAATATATTGCAAGTGATATTTGGATAAAATAATTTTTTTGGTTAGAGTTGTTTTAGGCATAAGAAATCAAATCTGAAACCACTTTTTAATGAACCAAAAAAAAAAAAAGTCATTGACACTACAACCATCTTTAGAGTTGTAACATTGTTGTATAATCAATATAACAAAAGGTAAAAGTAATAGCAAGTGCATAAATCAGCTAGCACGAGTTGTTCTAATTTAATTAGAGGTTTTAAATTTGAATTGAATACACAACTGCATTAAAACTTAAGAAAAAGAGTTTTGTGGTCTTATAATTCTACCCAACTCGAATTCAAATTAATTCATACTAAAAAAGTATGAAAGTACAAATAGCCTAAAAAATAAAAGGAAATAGTAATTTGAAATACTTACTATACACCATGGAGAGTTGTTGAAGCAAAGAATCGACAAGGGAAACGATATTATGATTAAGTTTATTACAAAATATGCCACATAGCTTATTTTACCTTGAAAAAATTATTCAAGTTTTTTTAACATCTAACTTTATGTTTGGTATAAACAAATTTCATAAAATTACATAGAATTCATTTGAGAATCTAATATTTATGTGTTTAGTTTAAATGAATTGGATGTAATTAAATTAAAGCCCAGTAAAATGGTTAGAATTTCTGAATTAAATTCCATATTGTAAGTCAAAATATTTAATATGACCATAATACCCTTGATTAACTCGTACAGTATTTTGTAGCTCTACTTTAATCATGTATTGGAAAATATTAGGTCAGGTACTTTTCTGAATTATTATATCATAACAAATGCTCTCTCTGCACCCTTTTGTTTTTTCAAATGGTAAATGGAATTCCTTTAGGTGAGTACCCTTTTGTTTTTTCAAATGGTAAATGGAATTTTTTTAGGTGAGTACAAGCAGTAATTAATAGATTGTATTTTCTCTTAATAGATTGTAGAACATCTAGTATTGAATTCAAAATGGATTATTGAAATAATTAATTTTTGAAATTTAAAAATTAAAGTCTAATAAAATCTCAATTATTCTTTTTATTTTAATTTAAACACTGAAATTGTATAAAAATGAAAAATTATGTTTATTTACACATGAAATGAGATAAGAACATTTAAATATCTAAAAATCTTGAGAAATTAAAATTGAATAATAAAAAAAAAATTGCCCTTGCGTTTTTATCATGGAAGGAGAAAATAATGGAAAGGCAAATCACATATACAATGTACATGGACTAAATAAGTAATAAAGGGTATTTTTTACCAAATAAAATGTTAAATTGAATTCTATATTTATTACAAAAACAATATTCATTTCATTTGAGAATTCATTTGCAAATGAATTGAATTCTACAATAGATTTAAACCAAACACAACATAAGTGTTAGCACTAAATAATACAAATAAGCATGTTCTTTGTTCAAGTACACATCCTGTTGAGGCACATGCATATTCAATTCATGTAGGTGAGCAAAATTTTTATTGTGGATAGTTGCCAAACTGAAGTACTACATTTCCGTAGAGATATCATCATTAAGAATTTTCAGATGCTCAATTCGGTGAAAACATGCTGTTTTGATCTGATTGGTTTTAATTCAAAGAGAGGCAGAAGCATTGTTCTTGTTGAATTCTGATGGAATATATATAGCAGCTTTAAGTGAATTGGATTTTCCTATGAGTAACTAATCTTAAGAACTCAAAATATATGTTGTTATAGTTAGTATTTGAAGATCTTAGGAATATATAGGCATGGCACAATTAAAGACCATGTTCCTCAAATTTGTGTATTTGTATGTGCCAATTAATGTGCAAACTGGGTGAAGATTCAGTTTCTACACAGTGACTAATTATTAGAAGCTTTCATTGCAGTGCATCTTCACTCACATTATTATTAGATGTAATTAGGCCAAATTTCAATTTTGTTTTCTACTTGTTAATTTCTTGAAAGTACTCACATCTCAATTGTACTTGTTTGTTTGTCTACTTAATTATATGCTAACTCATTATCAATTCAAAGGTCCTTAACTATATCATTAATTCTCAGATTCAAGCCATAAAGATACAAGTTTAAACATAAAAATAAAAATAAAAGCCTCATAAATCAGAATTTCTCTTTGATTAAAACACAAATTTTATTTCATTTAAAATGAACTCTATTTTTATTTGTAGTATACCAAACATAAAAATTTATATTCAAATGAATTTTATAAGAAATTTATTTATCAATGAAATGAATTTTAATTTATAATTAAATCAAATACTATATAAATGATGTTGCTCATAAACTAATCTAGAAACAACTTAACTTATACCCGAAAACTGTCGAGTCTAGTGAGTGAATACTATGCTAGTATCAGTTTACTTAGCACCTATGAAGCAGTAGTGAAAATAGAATTTTAAATAAAATGATTAAAATTTTTATTTTTATTCAAATACTTAACCAATTAAATATAATTTATTTTCTTAAGTAAATAATTATATATAATGAAAACGAGTAGTTGAATTAAGTCTACATAAAATTAAAGTAAAGAAAATATTTTGTATTTATAAATAAATTTTAAATAGTATTAATAATTTAACTTAGATTATTCAAATCTATTTACAGGTTGGATCAATTTGAATTCATTTATGGGTGAAGTCGGGTTTGGCTGAAAATTTTTAATCAATTTTTCAAGTTTGATAAAAAAACTTCACCTCTAATTTTAGTGATAAAATTATTTAAGTAATTTTATACGAATTTTTAATCAACACAAAATTTTATGGCTTTAGACTTAATTTGACTTTTTATCAAATCATTTTTTAAATGAAAGAATTGAATTCATATAAACTTTTAAATAAGATATCATTAAAAAAATCAATTTTATTGAATTTTTCAAATCTAAAATTTTAAATAAGTGTTATGCGTGTTAGCTTCACTTCAATTCTGAAAATTTGTCACCGTCGTTTGGGTTCCTAATAGACAAACACAAGCATTCAAATTGATCACTTTGAAGGTTAGAATATATGTTTGTACATGTAAAAAGCACAATTAGTTTTCTTATATGCACTAAATACTATAAAATGTTTGTGGGTATAGAGCATCACATAAAATAATACTTTGTGCATGTTTTTGAATATAAGATGCTTGAACTTAAGTTTTTTACTCTGCATAATAAGTATGATAAGACTTTTTAGTCTTTGTTTTCTGTTGGATCATTAAAATTGCTTGTACTCTATAATGAATAAATTAAAATAAAAAAAGAATTGCATGTGCGTGTTTCACTCCTCACACTTAATAGATGTATCTTCTAGTAAATATTTTCTGTTGGATCATTAAAATACCACAAAGAGACGTAACCCAACAAAGAAATCGTGAAATGAAAGAGAACGCAAAATTGTATACTGATAAGAAAGTTCAAAAGCAACAAAATTTCACACTAAAAGCCAATAAGATGCTTTCAAGATCATATCTTTATAAGCATTCATTAATATATCTAACCAAAAAAGAAAAAAACTAAAAAAGGGACCCCATAAAACCCCCTAACACACTCCATTTCTCTTCATTTTAGTAAGCTAAGGTAGTCGAGCTGTGATATCATTGAAGTCGCAATGGCAACCTCATGCAAATTGGTTCCTCGTGTGAACATAACCTCTTATGAACACATCCCAAAATCAGTCATGCATCAAGATCAGAAGTGGTAGTGATTTTGAAAATTTGAAATTATTTGGATTTGAAAGTTTTGATCTTGAAAACAACTCATTTTGAGATTTTGAAATTGTTGTATTGAGGTTTCAGTTGCTCGTAGTATTTTTTGTGATTCATCTCAATTTATTTCATCTCAGTATTAGCGTCCACGGTGGTGGTGGTTCACATGATGGAAATTGAGAAAAAACTTATTTTTGAACTTATTTTTTGATTTTGTTTGGATTGCTAGGTTGTTGATGATACTGTTGTTGGGATTTGCTATTAATGGTGAAAAGAAAAGCAAAGAAAGAGAAGAAAAGAAAAATGAATAAGGGTAATTTTGAAATTATAAATTTTTATTAGTTGACTTTTTAGTTTTTAACTAACAATATTTGGATAAAAAATAGACGGAAGGTTGTCATAGTTTAAAGGAATCAAATCCAAGCTATACTATCCAAGCTATACTGTAATATAATTTTTAAAAATATGGAACTAAATAATACAATACGACAAAATTTAGGGAGATAATCATATTTAATCGTATTTCATTTGTGTACTACTATAACTGGCAGACATGGTGTTTTTTATATAATATTTCAATTGCATGCATGATGTAATATATATATATATATAAGAAGAAAAAGAAATATTGTCACAATAATGTTTTCGTCACTATATTAAATAATTCAAAAATTATGATAAAATCATTTTATCACAATAAATAATTTTTATTCTTTCTAAATAACTTGTCACAATAAATAAAAAATTATAATTTAGACACATGAAAAGATATAATAAAATTAGTAAATTTATTAAAAATATAAAATATCATTATATTTTAAATAAAATAAAATAAATGTTGAATTTTTATTTAAAATTAATTAAATAATCTAAATATTTTTTTAAAATATATTTCTTTCTTTCTTATTTTAATTAAATAAAAAGTATCTTTTTTTAATATTGTCATTAGGTCAATCGAGTCATATTACAAGTTAACTCATTCAAGTTAATTTTGATCTCATCCCTCGAGTTGACATTTCCTCAACCTGATCAGACCCAAAAATTTTTGGATTTGGGTTATTTCAAATTTGTCCAAGTTTGAGTTGGATTCAGATCATTTTTTGTCATGCTAGTTTGGATCGAGTAAAAAATTGTCACCTCTATCATTCATATAAAAAATTTTACCAAATAATATATTAATCAACTAACATTATAACTCTCAGCCATACTTACCATTTATCATTATAGTTAAATCAAATAGGTTTTATAGTGAGTTTATGCAGCATATAAGATATTATTGTATTTGAAAAAACAAGAACTTCCAAGAAATATATAAAATAAAAATTTTAATAAAACAAGAAAAGAAAAATAGTTATTTCATATTATTTGCCATTTTTTGGTATTTAGGATAAGAGTATATCTTTGAATTAGCTCTACATCGATTAAAATTAAATTTCATGCTGATTAATTTTAAGGACTTGCTCCTTTTATCGATTTGTTGCATTTATATATATATA